>BMAO01035629.1:0-50868 GCA_019973975.1 Trichonephila clavata | reverse complement strand
TATATATATATATATATACATTTATTTTATTTATATACACTCACATGTCCAAAATTAAGGTCAAAAAATGTGTTTCGTCATAATTTCAAATTGCCTACAGAAAAACTTTTAGGAGCCAACTCTACAATCATCTTGCAGAAACTGTTCTTTACGCTGGGCGTCCAGTCTTGTGTGTCCCTTTGACTGCATTCTACAGGAAAGACTGATTATTGTGGAGCTAAAAAATCATTAGGGGGCATCATAATAACGGGGTTGTTCTTTTCCGTGATGTATTGAAATGAAGCAGACAAAGTGATTCGCTTCGAGTCATCACCAGGAGAGAAAATTACGTTACATGAAATCGACAGATTTGGTGGCAAAGGAATCGTTGTTTGGGGTGGCATAATGTTGGGTAGTTGTACACCACTGTACGTTTTCTATACGAATACTGTCAACTCACAGTGCTATAGGGATGAGATCCTGGAAGCCTATATGAATTTTTCTAAGTGCTATGGAACCGGACTACATTTTATGGACGAAAACGAACGCCAAACAAATCTCACAATGTTGATGAATTTCATTATGGAGGGGATATTCGACATATATATTGGACCTCGAGGTCTCAGGATCTAAATCCTATTGAACATATTTGGGATGGGATGGTCTATGAAAAGTCATTTCTCAGCATAGCCTCCCGCCCAGGAACCCTTAGGTGCCAAAAGTCGTGCTTTTAGAAGAATGGGCCTTTATGCCCTAAATATTTATTGACACCCTCATAAACAGTAAGACAGTTATTTATGAAGCTTGTATACCGATGCATGGTGGTCCCTCTTCAAATTAGACACACTCTTAACGAGTTAAATGCTTTCTTTCTTATTCATGATTTCACACTTTTTGATATACCCTATATCTTAATTCAAAATTAAAATCTTTTTATATAGTTATGTTGCTATATCCTTTCACACACTATAATACGTCTAAGTGCCGAATTTCTGGGCAACACAGCGAATAGTTCATCAGTTTTCCTATATTTTGTGATTGTGACCTTAATTTTGGATATGAGTACATACAGTGGTAGCCAAAATTGTGGACACTTTTTTAAAATTGTTACGTTTTTTTTTTAATTGTATACTTATAGAAAATGTTACTTTGAAGAAAATGCAAAGCATTTTATACCATTTTGAAGAAAATTGAATACTAAATTCAATACAAAAAACAAAATTCAAATGTTTGAAACGCAAAAAAGTTATATTGCAATAACTATGGATATATTTTAAATACTGATGATAGCAGTTAGTGATCAATGCTTAGTGGGGTTACCTTTATTTTATTTTAAAGCTTTACATCAATTTTTCATTGAGCTGAAAATAGTTTTAAGCTCTTCCTTAGTTATTACGTGATGCAATGAAACCATTATATTCTAAATTATTTACTTTTTATCGCATGGGTACCGCATTCGGACAAGATATTTCAAACGGTGCCACAAGTTTTCGATAGGATTGAGGTTGGGACTGATTCCTCACTAGGAAAACAACTCAATGATCTTATAACAATTTTAGTCTTTTGATTACTTTATTTTGTGACAAGAAGAATAATCTTGCTGAAAAATAAATAAAGCATTGTTGATAAATAGATGCCTTATGGAAGGTAGAAGTTTGGGTTCTAGATTGGTGTCAGTGTATTTTGTAAGATTCAGTGTCCCATCGATGATATGAAGGCGACCTATATCATCTGCTGATATGCATGACTAAATCATAAAACCGTGTGGGTACTTAACAGTTGCCTGGATACAGTCAGGATGTAGCATTTCTCCTATTCTACGCCTTACATATTTTCCGCCACCACTACTGAATAACGATAGTTTCATCTCTCCATATAACTTAAGACCACTAATCATTTGTTCAATTACTGTGTTCCTTTGACCACTGTAGTCTTTTTTTAGCACTGCTGTAAATTGAGTTAAGGTTTTTTTTCTTGGAATTCTACCTCTTAGTCTGACATCTGCTAATCTTCTCCAGATGGTTTTTGAACTGACAGAAACACGTATCATTCAAATAACTTGTGATGACCGTTGATGCATTCCTTCATTTTGGAGACATAATATTTTTATTCTTCTGTCATTAACAGAGGGGCTGCACCTTTTTTGGCCCCTTCCTGTTTTGTTTTTTATTAAATTAGTTTCCTGACATCGTAAACAAAACTTTCAGTCTCCGTATATAGGCCCTGAACCATCCACCTGTCTTGCAATTTTAACATATGAAAGGCCACTTTCTCGTCACACATCTATTTCTAGGTGTCCAGTCTACTCTTTTATTTGATGTCATTGCTTCTTGACTAAATACTGTTGTTGGCCTGTCCAAGAAACAGTCCTGACTTGTGGCACTGTTTGGAAACTCTTGTCCGAATGTGGTACCTATGAAATGAAAAGGAATTAATTGAGGGTACACTAGTTTCCTAGCATCATGTAATAACGAAGGAAGAGCTTAAAACTATTTTCAGCTCAATGTAGTATCGATTTAAGGCTGTAATAAAAAATAAAGGTTATTCCACAAACCACAGATAAAAGAATTAGCATTTTCTTCAACGTAACATTTTCTATATATATAAGCACACAAACCTAAAAAAAACATAATTTTAAAAAATGTCTATAATTTTGCCACCACTGTATATATATATATATATATATATATATATATATATATATATATATATATATATATATATATTAGCAGCTTCCAATGTAAACAAAATTATCTCTCGTTAAATTTTTTAATAACATTCTATACTAAAATTGAAGCATGCACACATTTTTATGGTGATTTGATACACGTGCAGAATTTATAATAAACCAGTTATGTTTATTTTCACCCATTAAGTCGTAAAATAATTCAGAATTATGTGTCTCAAGAATATAATTTGAGACTCCTGCCTGTTCTTAAAATGAAGTATTTTTCTTTTTAGACTCCTCCATCACCCCAGAAACCTCAGAAAACGACGTCTCCGAAGAAGAAAAATGGCATGTTGTCGCCCATTAAAACACCTAAGACACCTGGTTCAGATACGAGAAGTAAGTACTTGATGTCAAAATCGATCCTTGTATGCTTAGAATAGCCCTCTATGGTCTCGTTAAAGATTTTAAGGTATTTTTTTCCTTTTATATTTATTTAGAAGGAATGAATAATTTCTGATATATGGTCATTAATGCGTTTTAATTACTACTTTATATTGTTTAAAAGCTTACATAAATAATTTTATCAATTTTAATACTTTATCTACATGAACCTATTAATGTATGCAGAAAAAAATTCCTTAAGGAAAAAAATTCCTAATTCCTATGCAGATATTTTAACATTGAAAGTATTCCTGAATGGACTAAATCCAATGCAAAGTTTGAGAATGTTACTTGTACTCAGTTTTAAGTAAGAAAGTTTTCATCATTTGCAATATGATAATTTTACGTATTCAAATATTTAAATATATATTTTTTTTTACTTTTGTTATTATATTTTTTGACAAATATTTTAAATATGCAGAAGAGTCGTATTATAAGAAAAATTCTTCGTTGTAGAACATTATATGATATATATGGGAGAAAGTGTTTTTTCTTTGAGAATTAACCTAATTTTGAGCTTTTTATATTGGACTCATATACTTTAAAACACAATAAGTTTAAAGCTAACAGTTTTCTTTGACTGTGACAACACAAAACTTTCATAGATTCGATTTCCAAATTGAAAAGCTTATTTTTTAATGTTTATGAACTATAAACTTGAAAGTTAATAATATTATTATCCTCTAGTATATATTTGTCTAAAATATTAATTAATATACTTTTAAAAATTTATTTACTTTAACAAATGTTGACTTTTTAAGAAAAAAAGCATTGCACAGCGATGAACATTTTAACATAATTTTCTCGTATACAGTTTGAAAATATTTTTAATGGGCATATAAAATCAGTCCTGCAAGCACTAACGAAGAATTTACCATCGTATACTGTTAGTATTGTAGATATGAATGACATTGTAATAAAATAAAATTGCAAAATAGGAAAAATAACGCAGCAAGTAAATTGAATGCATGCTATTTAGGCAGATAAAAGAAAAATCTTTGAGATTAGTATTATCAATTGATTCAAATATATACTACTTGTTTATATATGTATTACATATATATTTAGAAGTTAATTGTTGTTGCTTTTTTAAAAAAAAGATATAGTGAATAGATACTTCTTTGTTCTAAATTAAACTACTCCAACTATTTTGAGAAATGTTTTGTAATAACAACAGAAACTACAAAGACGTAATTAAATTTTGAGTAATAGTATTTTTGTGTAAATAGTATTTTTACATTTGGAGGTTATTTAAAGGCAATGTTATAATTCGCAAACACGCAAAAAACAAGCTTTCTAAATAAATGCGTCAATACTAAAACTTTCTTTTTCGTCGATTAGAGGTAATTGCAGCAAGTGCGCTATTTACGTTACAATTGTAGGAGTTACTTCGTATTATTGATCTATGTACAGGGCGCAACTAATTTCGCACATTCGAAAACAATGGTGCCTTTCTCCGACGCCAGTTACAATCCGAAAAATATGCGAAAATGATTAATTCAGCATATCAACAGCATTTTACATTAGATAAGATTGTTGTTAGAAATGTTTTGTCTTAAAATAAGAAACATCGAGACGATTATGTCATCTTCCCATTCCATAAAAATTGAAGAAATTCTTTTTTAAAGGGAAAGAAAGATATTTTCTAAGGGTTATTTGGTTATTGTAATGGTCTGCTGTAAAAACTGTCATTAGTTCTCCATTGCTTTGCATTTTTCATTGCATCATAGATTTAGAAAAAATACTTCAAAGCTTGTTAGATAAATCTATTATTTGAGCGCGAAAAGAAAATATTAATTTTTCACTAAATCGTAAAATATGGTTTGTGAAACTTTCAAATGTCTCTTTTTTTACTCTTAACTATGATTAAATACAAAAGCTTATACACCTTTACCCGAAGAAATATTTGTAAAGCATTGAGTTATGAACTTTGTTTAAATTCTAAAGATTTTGTAAATGCTTCTTGTTACACTGTAATAGCTTAGCAGAGTACTTAGATTTTTTAAGGATATAAGTAAAAATAAATTCGAGTAAAATGTAAAATTCTTATTTTAAGTTTCAAAGTATATAATTTATATGTTCTTTAAAAAGAAAATTGTAAGAATTTTTGGTTGGATTTATAGTCATTCGAATTGATGAATTTGTTGACAGTTTAACTTGGTTTAAATATTCAAAAAATCAACTTAGAAGGTAGAAAAGATTCAGTTAGTTATTATAATATCCAACAGTTCTGTAAATGTATTTATTTTAGAATTATCATAGCATTGGAAATAAAATTTTAATCAATTCTCAACGATCGTAAAATAGCGCTTAAGTTTGGTGAATCTTCAGTCAGTTAAAGCTATATAATTTAAATCACCTTTCTATTTAGAAAACTTCATTTGATTTTGAGTGTGATATATTATATATCGAGGTGGTACAGCATTCTACAAACGAATTTCTTGATTATAATGGGTAGTTGATAATTTACTGATTTCGGGATAATAATGCTTTATTACTATTCGAATAGTAAGTCAATCACGATTATTTAAGGAATTTTTGTTTCTTTCTAAATCAAAAAACAATTGACTCACTAAAAAAAAATACGATATTATTACATGCATAGCAAATGTTTTTACAAATTAAATGAATATTCCACATTATCTAGTTTTCATAATTACTATTAGTGTATTAACATGCTTCTCCAAAATGCTTCAGAACAAAGATATTTGATTTTTCTATTACATATATAGTTAATTTTTCTGGACTCCATCTTTGGTGTTTTATGATGAATAAAGAAGGGCATAGTCAAGATTGTAAATCTTTCAATAAAAGCATGTTCACATTAAAGTAACTCCTCAACATGCTAATCGGTTATGTTTAGACAGTGAAATAGATGAACCAAAGCTTAAATACCGTACTATACTGCACAAATTACTCAAGGCAAGTTTTTTTTGTTTGAAATTGTTCGTGAAATACCATAAAGCACCTTAAAATGCGTCTCACTTGTTTTATCTGACTTGAGACGTTTGATTGTTCAACTTTGACACTACCAAAGAAGTTTCACAGGCTTAGCTTTATTTGTGAGCTTTTCAGTCTAATAGGTAGATATTAATCTTTGCAAATTGTGTACCATTTTTAAAAACAAAAAAAATATTTTTCTTTGAAATATCATACTTTAATGACGGTGATAGATCTCGCTACTGCCCTTGTTGTGAGTAAGCAAATCCGAAGAATTAAAAATTCTGACAAATTAAAAAAATCTGGATCATCATCCCTCCCCCCAAAGAGAGGAACATGTGGGTGCAAACACAAACTGCTGTAAAAATTACTATAATATTAATAAGAAATATTAAAATTAATCTAGAGAAAACAAGGTTAGACTTTAAAAGAGATTTATTAACAACTAATTTTGATGTTAGTAGTACAATGGTGCATCGTAAGCTTCTGGAAGCTTGCCACATAGTAAGAAGATCAAGAAAAACAATTTTTAATTCTAAATTGTAGGTAAAACGTTTAGCATGGTTCAAAAATATATATTATATTTTACTGACTCTAAGAAGAAACCAATTTTCAATAATGAAACTGGTTGTGCAGGGTTATAAGGGAAATTCCGTGAGACAAAGTGACATGGAAACTTAGCATGACTTAACTCTCAAACACCTCTGAAACATATGTTTTGATGTTCTTCCACGACAAATGTCGTTGGAAACTTTGTTCTCATTCTGTGTATAATGAATTAAGCCAAGTGCTTAGAAATAGCATGGTGTAGATTTGTTTTATTCATGTAAACGTTTTCCGAGACATTTTAACATAACTTGTCCCCTTGTCATAGTTAAAAAATACTGCAACTTTCATTTTGGGAAATCAAATTAAAATGTTTGATTCCCCTGAAATTTTCCCGGGACTTAAATCCCATACAAAAAGGGTTTTGAAGAATCGTTTACGTAAGATGTACTGTACGATGAAAGAACATATGATAATTAATGCTATAATAGTGTGATTTAACGACAATAAAGTCTAAATATATGATCACTATGTTACAGAGGACATTTCTGCTAAAGGAAATAATACTTTCGATTAACATATCTATAAGCGTAAATAAAGCATAATATAAATAAAAACAATTTAAATAAAAGAAGAGTGATTTTTTAAAATTTGTTCGAATTATTTGCACAATATAGTAAATTAAAATTGGATTAAATGCTTCTGATAAATGCTCTAAGACTGTATAAAAAAGATCAATTGGAATGAGAAATTGACATGCATAATGTATAAAAATAGAACAGGTATTTTTAAACCAAGTAAATACTTTTTATTATTACTCAAAAATTCCTTCTATCAGCATGATGTTTTGGTTTTAAATATAAGCATAATGCATTTTTTACGGTATTAAACAAGTTTCTTGAAGAGCTATTTTTTTTTCGGAAAAGTTTCTAATAATGCAAAAGGTTACTGCAGTTTTTACATGAAAACCAACAATTTAGTAGCAAGTGGTTTTTCCATTTGCTTTAATCTATTTAAAAGCCTAATTTAGCATCGAATGACAGTGATTGGATTTCAGTTTTCCGAAATTGTCGTCAAAGTGGTTTAATGCATTCTTAAGCCCAAGAATGGATTCGTATAACTTTCCTTCACAATATAATCATCAAACAAACATTGCCCACCTATTTTCTACAAGATTTATATCAGAGCTTTTGGCTGACCTTGGAAAAACTCAAATATTGCTTGAAAAGAACCAATTTTTCGGTATACTTGCTGTATATGAATGAATGCACCTCTTATTCATATATATTCATTCATCTCTTAATAAGAATGTAGCTCATATTCCATCAATTTCATGTTGTGTCGATGATTCTGTGTTTCGTTTAAGAACTCTAGACTATAGTTCTTCCTCCATAGCGGAAGGTTAATCACCAAATTTTCTTCCACAGGGCGAGTTCAATTAAAAAATAGTTCGTCATTCTTAAAATTATGCCATTAGTATTGATAGCCATCAGAGTTTTCTAAATTCAATTTTTCTCTCTCTGGCAATATGGCAGAATTCCATTTAATGTTCTTTAGCATGTGTTTTTGGCCCAATCCAATCTTCGGAGTGTTTTTGTTACTCGACCACTTCGGATGATGTTTTTCTTTTTAAAATGAAAAGCTTTCGACCTTATTAAACTAATGTACACAGTCATTTTTGTAAATATATGTTTTATCATCTGTATCTTGACTTTTGAGAGTGATAAATAAATCCCTTTTTTTAAGCTCCAGGAGAATTATTCTTTTTTTCGAGGGGAGATGATAACTTTGATGGACCCATTTGTTCTAGTTTTTAGTAAAAAGCTAAATATTGCATTGCGACCAACTTGAAGTAGACGGTTAATCCCTCACACACTTTTACTCGCCTTTACTCAGAAATACATAAAGATTGTCCTTTTTGAAAGTAACACTGATATTCCTGTGGACACTCTATAAAAAATATACTTTATAATACAGACAAATTTGATTTATAAATATACTACACAGGAAGGTAATAAAATTACCCCAACTTAATACACATCGTGGTTTACAAATGAACAAAACGGAATGAATTTTGCAAGTGTTCACTTTTTTCAACGGAAATGAATACATAAAACATTTTTCGAAAATGAAAGTGATAAATAGGAAACATTTATCAATGGAAACTACTATTCGAATAATTATTAATAATATTAATCCAATAGAATAAAATTTTACTAAAAATTTACACAATGTTACAGTGCCCTTCCACTTTTTTTGTTGAGTGTATTTCTTTGATATTTGTAAATTATTCACTCAGTTCCATATTTCGTAATTTTTAAAAAATAAATAATTTAAAACCGATACTTATTAAAAATGCAATAATGGTAAAATTAGCCCCAAAATACAAAGAAGATTATTATTTGAAAAATTTTGATTCGAGATCGATAAAATTAAGGTTTTTTAATATAATTGACAATTTTTAAGTTGACTGAAAGCCTCTAAAATATATGACATTTTAAAAAATTTCTTCAAAATTTTTCAACATTGTTTTTACTTTTACGCCAAAATACCATTTTACTTAATTTATTTGAATTAAAAAATAGCTGAATTATTGAAGAATTGTTAGTAAAGTTATATTTTTATAAGATTCAAGAATTAGAAGTTAAATCTCATAACTTATTTACTCAATATTTTCTGCAAGAAACTTAGAATCGCACTTATGACATACTTTGTAAGAAAAAATGTTATATAAGAAATAAGTTTTTAAATGTTATATAAGAAATTCAGGTGCATAATCAGATATAAACTCATATATATTTGTACATTGGTACGCAATTAAACGGAATTAATTCTATAATTACAACTGACTACTCAGAGTGTTAAAGACTTTTTAATTTTGAAAAATATTCTAATTGTTCACATACTGTAAAATGTTATTTAATTTTAAATGTAGAATCATTGACAAGTTAAAAGTCATCCAGATATGTAAATAAGAGCTGCATCTTTTGTCTCAGTTGTAAATAAAATATTCTACCATTTCTGTAAAACTTCTCATCTTACATTTAATTCCCTTAACTCCTAAGATCAGTTAAAAACGTTAAAAATAGGATAGTACTTTATCTTAAAAGAATATTTACTACTATGTAACTCCCAATAAATGTTTATTAGATGAAAAATGGTTGCTATCATGCAACTAGTTAAAAAATAATTTTATTAAGGTAACTAGAATTTATAAAGAATATTCCCAGTAACCTGAAAATAAATTGATCTTAACTAGAAAACTATTATCGATCGAGAATAGGTGACAATATTGCCTTTCTTATGGGTATATTACTTTGTCTCTCAATATATTTGATTGATTTTAATACATTGTTAGCTATTTTAACAGTTATTGCATTGGTTCCTTGAATAAAAATCTAACCTATAAGATAATCATTACCGCTATCTTGGCACCATGGTTACCGACATAAACGTTTGTTTTATTTTTCAAAGTCAAATATTTGGTAAAAGAAGCATTTTGTTTGTATTTTTAAAATATTCAAAGTGCTGATTCATTTGAAGGATAATAATTTTTCCTAAGTAAGATGCAAAAATAAAAATATTTGAAAATATCTGAATGTATATGTTTATTACCAGGGTCCAAAAGTAACAAACAAAATGTTTTATGAGATAACTGAAGAAATATTCAGTATAGTGAAGCAAAATTTCACACAGACATATTAATATGGGAGAAAGTATATACCAACCTAACAACATGGAAAAGAGTTGAATTGTTATTTAATATATCTTGCAACGCGGAGACGATCAAATCATGTAAAATATCTCTAAAAATTATTTTGTCCTATGAGGAATGTGACCACCATGCAAAGCTATACGACATGGTGGACCGAAAGAATAACAGTTCTTGCTTTCCTTTTTCTATCGCTATATCCATAGAAAAATTAGCTTTCACCATCTAAAAAAAAGCAAAATATTTTTCTAATGAAAAGAATATCTTCCACAAACGTAATGCCCAAGCAGATTTAAAAAATAAAGACTAATCAATTAATTTTCCAGTGACGCAACGCTAATTTTCTAAATGTAAAGTTTGGAATATGAGAAAAAGGAGAAAAAAAATTACTAAAATTTTTATTTAAATAATGGATTTAAAATTCAGATTTTTGAGAAAATTCTAATATGATTTTAATGTCGGTCTCAATAAAGCCGTCCTGCTGTCTCTTTCTTCTTATACATTTTTCGAAATGATTCTTTCTTAAGATTGGGTTCAATAGGGATCCATTGAAAATCTTTATTTGAATCATTTATTGCACCATTTTCAAGATTTATGCCATTTTAAGTAGTTTTTCTTCTTTTTTCGAATTTTTTTTTTTTTTGCTCGAATGATTAATATCTTAAATTTACAGGTTTTCATTTTTCTATGCACCTCATATCTCGCAAACACACACACAAACTTCGTACTATTTTGACTATTATTGCAACACTATTTTGACGACATTATTAATTAAATAATTATACAAAATTTGCAAAAAATAACAAAATGTCTTAATTTTTCGAAAGTGTCAGTGCAGTGTGGAACCGGAAAATTTCTTTTTTTTTTTTATTTGAATTCTTTTCAAAACTTAGATAGATGAGAAATTAAACAATTTTCTTTCTTCGTCCAACGCTACTACCCAAGCCTTGTAACCTTCTATTTTGCAGCTAATGAGGGTGTGTAGAAATGCTTAAGACATTAAATCAGATAATCTAAATAATATCCAAAGTGTAGCTTTTCTCATCTGGAAGATCTTAAAAGAGGTGTGGATAGGAGGGATTGACGGCGTGCAATTGCTCGTCTAGACATCCCAAACATTTCCAGCGCGGTGCATTACCTAGAAGCTTAGCGCTACAGGTCATACGGTCGATATTCAACAACATGAGCTCCAGGTGGTCGCCCCAAAATCGAAGTCCGAGCCTGTAGCACCCCAAAAATACTTTACATAGGCTTTAAAGACCTCATCCCTCTACCTATGTGCATCAAACATAAATTGGCAGTAGTATACTGCCCAACAAGATGCCACTAGGCAAGCATTTCTATGCCTCTGGTCAATAATCTCCGTGTAGGAGTATAACGACAATTAACTCCAAGTTTTCTCCGAAAAAATTCCCCGAGAATCCGTCTTTGGGAATCTCGATTCAAAGAAATATCTGATATGCATAGGATATTTCTCTCGGATTTGAATCAAAGTAAAGAATAAGCCCCATTCTTCGAATGTCCAAGAACAATGTGTTCCCCTGCTATTTACTTGCTTTCCTGGGAGATAGCGATACACCACCGGATGCCATAGTAAAGGCTTTCTGTGTTAGACTTCTTTATACTATTTGCTTTGAAATTGTTTGTTCGAACGCAATAGAAAGGCTCGAAAAAGTTCTGTAGTCATCGACTGATTAAGTCCTCGAGCATTTGATGGCAAGGGGGAAATGGGTAGCCTAGTGATTAGAGCATTGGACTCCAGACAGGATGGCCTGGGTTCTATGCCCGTTACACCAAATACCCTCCGAGGATACACGGAGTATACTTTCGTTAATTCAGTGTGTCCGAAAGTCTTGTGGGTCCACGAGTGCAGGGTGCTGAAAATATTTCCCTCCCCTCCAGTCCATGCCTTAATTGTGGAGGTGGAAATAGGCGGTGCCGCCATCTACAAATAGAAGTCCAACTTCTCCTCTGGCTATTTTCCTCCCTTCCCTTCGGGAAGGACACGACAACATTTGATGGAAAGAGTATTGGAAGATTATGAAAAGGAAAGCAACAACCGAATAGACTATTTATTTTTTCTAATAATTCATCTTCTGACACATGAAAAATTCCAATATCAATTAAATAACATAACTTTTAAAAATTAGCCTATATCAACCATTTTATCACTGGGATTGAGATATAAAAAATATTGTAAAATTAGAAACCTCTACGCTAGCCTTTAAAGTCATTTTCAGATAAAAATGCAACTTCTGTTATACTAAAAACAATCAATAATTAGGAATTCATAACATCTTAGACTCGTTGTATTTAACTAGTTTCAAGGCAGAATAAAGTAGTAAATATATATCAAACGATTTCCTTAGTAAAATGCAATGTTCATATTCGTTTATTTCCCACTGAGATATGTATTTCTCAGATATAAAACTGTGGGTATTTAATGATAAAATTTGAAGGGTTGAAAACTGAAAAGATGATATATGGTTTCAACATTTTGAGTAATTATACTTACACAATTGCAAACAGAAAATATATAATTGTCAGCATTTTTTTGTTGTTTATAAAGGTTTTTTTCCCTAAGTGAATTTTCCGGGAGGGAAACTTATGATTAATGATAAATAAATTATAGTCGATGTCTTACAATGTTAACTAATTTTTTTCACACTATTCAATTTCTCTATTTTTATCTGATACAATTAGGGTACTTAACGCATTATAAAGTAATTAATTCCAGAAACGAAATGATGTAACCTTCAACTCGAAAATGTTTATTTTTGCAACTTTTAAAAATAGTAATTCGTTTCAAATATTTAACTTACTACTATTGAATATTTGTATTCATTTAACTTTAAATTTTGTTTTAGTGTTAGTACTTTCAATGATTTTAAAAAATTTTTAAAAATATATTTTAAAACTTATTTGACTTTGGAAGATTTTTATTTAAACTGTAATAAATCATTTAACTTTAAAAGAAATTGTTTTTGATGCACTTGGCTTCCCTTTAGAATTCCCATTTTATACTAATTGTAGATATAAAAGAATTGTTCCAATATTTCTCAGTAATTTATGTGACCGTGATAATCAAATGGTCATGATCGTTCAACAGTATTCCGTCTCAAGTCATGGGATTGAGACTTAGTGCCGTTAAAAGTCCACCGTATATAAAGTTGCTGATGAACAATGATTCCGTCGAGATTAAAAATCCTCCTGTTGAGGTGGTAAAAGAATGATGGAAATCACTCAGATGTCACTTAACTGCGATTGAGTGTTACGAGATATACATACCAGTCTTTTGCAAAGTGCGACGTTAATATAATTTATTTATTTTAATACAGATTAACTAATAAACATTAATATAAGTATATGAATTAAATAGTATACTTTCCCACATTTATCAAAACTAAATTGTTATCAATTTTTTAATTCTTTTCATAGAACTTCCCCCAATCAAAGCTCCTGTTGGACTGGCACCTAACCCGAATCTAAAGAATATTCGTTCGAAAATTGGATCTTTTGATAATATACGTTACAAGCCTGGTGGAGGGGACAAAAAAGTAAGAACACATTATATATATTATACTTATCTTAGCTTCTTTTAGATTAAACTTGAGTAAAAATGAAAATCTATAACTAATTAATATAAATTTAATTAAATAATCATTACAGAACCTTTTTTTTATTTTTGTGTTTTAATAACCAATTCATTAAAAAATATTTTATGACTGTATGATATATATGTATTGATAAATATATATATATATATATTCTAAGTAAGTAGTAAGCACACTCCTGAGAAAGAACTCTAACATGCCACCTAATGACGCAGACTTAGCATTTTTATTTTCTCAACAGTAAAAGTTACAAGGAAAATTTAATTACAGAATGTAAGAGCGTACTCGATTTGGAACAGAAAGATTCTTTGCGCACAATGATGCTGAGGACAGAAGGTTTAAAATCAAATCCACCTTTGTTTGGTTGCAAATTTCTCAACTTGTGTCGTAAAAAGCTCTAAGAAATGGAAGGAAAATCGTCTTTCAATGTAACGCAACATTATTATTCGTTGGTTCTGTGCGTGACTCTTCTCCGAAAAGGCAATGTTTCAAATTCAATGATAACACGCTTTATTGGCTGCATTTAGAAACTGAATTGTATCTGAATATGGATCTTGCAATCTCGTTTCTCAAAGCTCGTTTTTGATATACGAATTGTATAAAACTTATGTATTAAACACATATACGACATATTTGTTCAGCTCTCCACAACCGATTAGATAAAATGACTATCCACATTCATACACTCATTTCAAAGTCATCTAGCGTCTTATTTCTGTTTTTTACTTCTCATGGATGTTCTCAACCCAGATGCACTGGTTAGAACCAAAATTACGCGTTTTGAAACAACATCTTTTAGAGGGTTCTTATTTACGCCGAAAGTCACGTGTTTGCTATCATCATTGTCGATGACATTTTATAAATTTGCTTATCTAACATACATGAAACGATATTTTTGATAATAAGTATTTATATATATATATATACATTTGTCTTAGAAATTCTAATAAATTGGTATTAGAGAAGTCGAAATATTTTCGAAGACTTCATTTTAATCTTGACTGAAAATTATTCTTGATAATGATTAATAACATTCTTGTTTGATTCTCTTTTTTCGGAAATGTCCTTTGATAAAATCTTGTAAAAATGAATGCTTAACAAAGTTTAAAAACTATACGAAAATAACAGCATTTTAATTATTACAGTGTAGAGTTAATAACATACGTGTAATTTGAGTTACATTAACTTTCTTGGTTTAATTTTAGGTGGTAATTCTTGCAACTCTTTGTGAAAAAATAGCTGAATGTATTTTTTAAGAAATCAGAAATTCCAATTACAAAAGAAGGAAGTTTTACCGAGAAATTATACATTCAAAATTTGATTTCATTCTCTTCTGGGACTTAAGAACTTGATTATACATTATTTTGGGATATAAAGCTGAATTTCTTTGAAATCCCATTTAATTACATTTAAATTAACTTAGCTTTCAATTCACTCGAAATCGTTCTAAGCAGAACTTTCTTTTTGCCATTAAGAAATTCTATTTCAAAGAACAATGCATTTTGTAATAAACTTATCTATATAATTAAATTACAGAAACTTCTTTTAAAAGAGATCATACTAGTTCTTTAATTTGATTTTTTTCCTTTTACTTAGGTAATTAGCACAAAGAAACTCGAATGGAAAGCTGCTCCCAAGATTGGATCACTTGACCATTCCTTTAAAAGTGGAGAGAAAAAGCATGGTAAAGGGCATTCTAAAGGCGAACCAAAAGAAGGAAAATTAGTCGATGGACAAGTAAGATTTATTATTCACCTACATCTCAGTTTCTGTAAGCGGTTTTTTTTTCGATTACTTGAATTACTTTCTAAGGCCTTAATTCTTCCAATAAACTTAATCAAATTTAACTTTAGTGAATTATTTTCACAGTCTTGTCGAGTTTGATTGAGATCTCTGTAAAAATAATGTGCTACAGAGAGGTGATTTTATAAAAGCTGTCTTAAAGTATTTTTTAATAAACTGCAAGCATGTAAACTCATATATATATATATATATATATATGTGTGTGTGTGTGTGTGTGTGGTGGTGTGCGTGTGTGTGTGTGTGTGTGTGTCGGGTTTGAAAGTTAACTTAAAAAAATTAATGAATTAATAAAAATACAGCGAACTATTTTTTTTACCGAGTAGAGATTTGAGGGTAAATAGGACTATTTAAAGGCAGAGCGAGAGCTCATTAAATCTGAGCATACTCAAGAATTGATAGTCGTGACTTTTTGCTATGATGTTGTCTTTTGTTTCACCCGAATGGGTGCCAAATGCCCTCCATGTTGTATTAGTTATGCTCGAAGAACAATAAAGTACCAATACTTTAAGATGTATTTCTTCATTTACCAGCAGGCTTGGGGTCTGTCATATATATATACAAACAGTTATAGAATACTAAGTATAACCAGTCAAGAGAGAGTAACATAATATTAATTTTTAACTTATGATAGGTAACAATAAAATAGAAAAATGTAAGCATTTTTGTGGCTATTGGTAAGCAATGATATTTTTCCTCTAATTTTGTATTGTCAAACTTTTCAGGCCTAGTTTTACGTTTTGTACCTTATGGGTGAATAATCACCAATTTTGAATTATGTAAATAAGTGATCACTAGATTAAATTAACGGAGCATGGTCACCATACGCCTGCTACAGCAGTCTATGCCTTTTAACAGCATTTATTTCTTCAAATAGAAATAAAGCCGCCCATCCGGTATAGTGGTCAGTGAAGCTGACTGCGGTGCCACAGGGACTGGGTTCGAATCCCGGAGAAGGCATGGATGTTTGTGTTGTAATCCTTTCTTCTGTCTGTGTTGTTTACCCCCGTGTTATACATTGCGTGGTGCACGGGGTTTATAAATGTGAAATAAAAAAGCACAACTTTTCGTAAATTACGATTCCTTCGCACAGAAGTCGAAATATATTTGGCGTACAAAAATATTTACTAATGATATTGTTTAGGTTAGAGACCGACGTGAATTAAGTCTAGTAATGTTCCTTCCCTTTTCT
Organism: Trichonephila clavata; assembly: GCA_019973975.1. Taxonomy (NCBI): domain Eukaryota; kingdom Metazoa; phylum Arthropoda; class Arachnida; order Araneae; family Nephilidae; genus Trichonephila; species Trichonephila clavata. The sequence continues at coordinate 33,973 of BMAO01035629.1, read as the reverse complement.
TTAAGTCCTTTAAAATTTGATTGTACCCCCTCCCAATCTTATAACAATTAAAAAATAGAATACGGCTCAGCAAGAAAATTAATTGCTATAAGCATATGGAATAAATTTAAAAATGAATTCCTCATTCAATTCTCACTTAAAAACAAAATCTTGCCCAAATAAGTAACAGTAAAAAGTTAAAAGGAAACAAGACTTAACTGTTCATAAAGTTCTTAGATTGGACAATTTCAGCTCAGAAAAAACAGGAGTAACAAAATATACGAATCAAAATTTTTAAGTTAAGAATAAAATAATATTTTTGTTGCTTGACGATTATTTTCAGAAGCTCCATTAATTACTTACTGAAATAATTCTCTATTTTCTGAACATTCACAAATACTTCTGCAACGAATATTTTAAATGAAGAACTCAAATTAGTGAAGGCCTTAAAAATTTCTTGGTAGGATGTCTGACTTGTAGTTTCAGAATTTTGGCTGTTTTTGTTGGCGAAATTTCCATTACTAAAAACGTTCTTTAATCATCAACATAGTTATTCTGGTTGCCTCTACTTTTAAAATGTAATCTTAGTTTGTTCTGAGGACTTAATTAATAGGAATTTATTCACATTATATTTAATAAAGTTTTATTTTAAAAGCATGTTTCATATTAAAACACATGGCCAAAATGAATACCTTTTTACACAACTTTAAATTTTCTCCCTTCCTTAATTTCCACTGTTTTTTTATTTAATTTACGATGAACTTTTTAATAAATTTTTGTGCACTAAAATTCAAAATATCAATTGTTTTTTGCTTGATATTTCCACGAGAATACCGCAAAAATAAATGAATCTATAGATTATATATTAAATCATATGTCTATCAAGAGACACTATTACAGTTTGAAAAGCAAGAATATATGTTTTACACTCTTATTTACAGAGTGATACCACACACAGCCGTCTCGAAATTCTTCATTATCAACCAGTGTAAGTTTCTTATCTCGGCCAATTACTTATTTTTCTTGTTTCTGATTAAGATGCCCATTTCACGTGCTTCAAAATATGTAAATACAGTGCGTATATTAGCATTATCGTTTGTTAACAATTCAACGAAAAAGAAGTTTTTAATGATTAATATCCCAACATTCCGATTGTGTGTGTATGTGTATCATTATTTTTAAATGTATTTATATGAATACGCTTGATTGTAATTAAAAAAACATAAAAATATATAATAAAATATAAAAAAAAATATTATAAGAAAATATCTGAATGTGCGCTTGCAATATAGAAATCCTTAAAGTTTGTCAAATGTAATAAATGTGTGAGCCTCATTAAATGATTTGATTTTTAGTAGTATTTATAAACAAAATAAAATACCTAAATGCAATGACCTACCTACATCACATAAGATTTTCAATACATTTTTAAAGGAAAGTTTAACGGTTTCCATGTATACAATTACATGACAAAAGTGTATATCCAATGTTATTAATGTATACATTTACTGTTGGAGAAAATGCTTTACGTTCTATGAATTTCTCATTATGAGAAAATGGGGGATATTTTTTTACAAATGTAGTATAATAAGCATTTCCCTAAAAATTGATAAATGTATTCTCAAGTGCAAATCAGTACACAAAATATGTAACGGACATTTAAAATAAACATTTTTTTTATCATGGTAAAACTTTTTTAAAATGTATGTGTGTATTAGAACAAAATTGATAACTAAGTCGAATAAATATAAAGTATATGTTTATCCTATAAAATCTATATTAAATAAGAAAATAATTTATTTCATTGCTTCGCATTTAGAGGAAACTTATTATAAGAATATTTATGTTTGTGAATTATATACATTAAGAAAGATATTTCTTTATATTATTCGTTTATGTAATTAGAAGTATATATATATATATACTTGCAGGATATATATACTTGCATATATATATGTCATACGGAAGATTTCACAAATTAATACAAAATATTAAATTGTGTGTGTATATATTGTGAAATCTTCCGCATGCATATATTTACATTGCCGAAATAAAGCAGCAGATGCCAAACTTTTTGACCTCACGGGCCAGTAAATTAATAATTTAAATCCCTCGTAAAACTAATGGGATTTCTAAGTGTTAAATATATTTATAAGAAAATTGTGATGTAAGAACAACAACAAAAAACAAAATGTACCTAGTTAATAAAGTAAAACTATTAATTGTAACCAAATTATGAAAGCTTTATTAATAAACCATAGTACACACAATAAACAAAAACTGTAAAAACAAAATAATTTAAAAACGGTTTAAGTATATCAAACTTTTTAGCATTATACATTCCTAGTGCAATGGATGTGCCTTCTTACCTGAAAATAAGATTATGGATATTTGGGTACACGTTGAGATCGGTAGCATGTTTTGATGGCTGTGACAGATGAAAATGTCTTTTTACGTTAATAAGCTGGGGAGAATTGTGAATCAGAATTTTTTTTCTTCACCTGTTCACTAAGAAAAGGATATTTACTTTTTAGGGAAAGCCAAACCAGAGGTCTTGATAAGAATGAATAAAATTTAAATTTGAAAGTTTCGTCAGATGATAGGTCGATGAAGCTTTTTTTTAGATGCGTGCTTAAATCATTATACTGAATTTTCACTCCAAACGGATCTATATCGACATATTACCATGTCTGGGATCTTCATTCTTTGGGTAATAACAAGCAAATGAATCTGTAAGTGATTCCAAGTGCTTTTTGACTAGGGTTACTACTTACTTGTTAATATCCTCTTCTTTTCCTTCGTATATTCATCAAAATTAGAAAACATTTACAGACCGTCTTCAACCAACCGTTTTTGCCACAGTAATATTTTCGTTTAAAATGTATCCATTTTACTTTGTAGTGTGAACACATCCTGCATGGATATTGTTAGATCATTTAACAGGGAAAAGACGACACGAAACATGCAGCTAAGACAATGTAGCTACAGCAGTACGACTTTTTACCGTGGCGCTATTCAATTAAATGGCGTTATTCTGTGAAGTAGCGTTTTTATAACTTTTCACGTATTCTTATGAGTGAATTGAATTATGTTTCAATGCACCTTAAAACATAACTAATGTAATGAGTAAGTATATTCCACCTTTTTTTAGGGACCAGCGAAATTTTCTCGTGAGACATCACTTTGGCGACCTCTGAAATAAAGTATTGTTGCAGATTACACTGAATGGAATATATGCTTTATTTATTTTATTGTAAATGAATATTAATTTTTATCGATTTGTTCATAAACAGCCATTAAGTACTTTTTCTCTAACATAATCGTAGACATATTCTGACTTTCAAAAAATTTCGCATAGTACTGTGTTTTAGCTATTAATGACACTTTCCGCCTGATATGCACGCAAAAGTTTTGTCCTTACTCTAGGACACACCCTTACTTTAGTCCAGATAATTATAACGATCCCTATGTAACCTCAAATTTAAGGATAAAACTTCCTTAATGGACATAAAAACATAAAAAAAACGCAATGCTACTTAAAAGAATCGAAGTTTTAAGGAAAGGAAAAACATTTCTTCAGATATTAGTTATTAGTTGATTTCTTGCTAAATGTATGGTTTATGTAATGAATTCCTTGTTGATGTTTAATTTTGTTAACACAAATAATATTTTAAAACTTAAGGGACTAATTTTTTTCAATATTTATACATAAAAGCTAATGGTCGCAATATCATTTAATCTTTTGTCGTAGTCTCTCACTATCCCTATGATTATTAACTCCCCTTTGCATATTATCTAAATTTGGGTATGTTGGATTCATGATTAAAGACTACTTAATTAATAAATCAATATTATTTATTGATCTTTCTTAATAGAGAAATACACAAATATTAATCAAACTTTAAGAACAACAAATTACAGGGAGTGCGAGAAGAACCGATTATGAACGACGGAATACTAACTGAAACCACGGAGAATAACGTATACAATCAAACTACGCATTTATATCTAATTTATGAAAATAACTGACCTGATACCTTTTTAAGGCAGGTTTCTTTAATACTGGATTGTTCTAAGGAGCGGCTTCAATCCTTGATATCTTCAGTTCCGTCCCGAACCGAATTAATGAACCTTTTTCAATAGCCATCCTCAGGCGAATATACTTCCACTAGTTAAACTAATCTCTCAGAATCACCTTCTTAATCAACCTCGTAGTCATCCTCAATCTCTTCATTTCATTTCTCCCTTTTATATCTTTTTCGAACTCGCTAAACCCGAAACTATGTTGTTTGCATAAGTCACACCCTTGGCTCTCGGCGGAGATTGGTTAAAATAAATAAAATATTTAAAGATGTGAGAGGTGGTTAGTGAAACGCGTAAGCACCCGTCACACTTTGCTTTTACTGCAAACTCAAAGGCTTGCAATCGCTATAACTTGATTGTCTTAATGTAAATCATTAAAATTATATGCGATGGATGAAGTAATTGTTTTTCCTGACACCAATTAAAACATAAAATATACATAAACATAAAATAATCTGATGTTTCTTTGTACTTTTACTCTTCAAAATATATGCAAGATTAATTCCATGCAAGAAAGATCTAAATGGTTACATTAAAGCCATAAGCATCACGTATCTACGAAATCAACAACGCACAAAGTCGAGTCCTTCTGAAAACCTTGAATTCAAATATCGCTGAAAAAGAACCAGGTTGAGGATAAAAGAATTTATTTAAACTAATTTCGTCATTACTGTATCGTCGAATCTCAACCAATCAGCTGCAGGCATAGTGCTGACGTCAAGGGAGGAAGATTCCTACCTTATCTCATTACATTGAAGCTCACCGCTTCTCTTCATATCATCCAATCGAATGCGTCCCATTTGTTCACCGGAAGGGTGCTCTTCTTGCTCACTGTGCCCTTCCGGATTTGGAATCAAATTCGAAAGCCCAATTGAGTTTGCTTCTGTTTTATTCCATGCGAGAAAAGGGATTTGGAAGAATTCTAGTTCGAGTACACAGCTATTAATTTTAAAGAAAGTAGGTTTTTTTTTCCGAAAAAAAAGTTTTTTTACTGACTGTTAAAATATTTGTAATTTAAGAAAAAAATATCCTCTAATTGAAATATGTTTATAATCTCTCATACACAAATTTAAAAAAAAAAAACATTTTACCTCATACACGAATTTAAAAAAAAAATCATTTTCATTCATATACCTAAACATATAATTGTATGCATTATTCTTTTATTAGATCTCAGAGATTCTTTTTCTTAATTACTTTTAAATTTACGGTTCGATTGCATACGTTAAGTAAAAATGCATTAATGAATTCAAAATTTGAAAAATGGGTCTTTTTACATTGTTATTTGAGGCCTTCACAATTTATATACCAAGTTTCATTTCCATAAATAATTTCTTACAATTGTATTCATGATATATTCTTCTGAAATACTATTTATTAAATACGTGGTAAAAAATAAATTAGTAAAATAGTATTTTAAACCTTAACAAAATAAAGTTACACAAGTTAACTTTTTAAAATATTTAAATGGAGTCTGTACCACTATCAGTCCTGTTTTTGAAGTTATGAGTTAAATAGGTATTAAATGCTAGGAAAATAAAATATTTTTAAAAAATTCATAACTCTTCTTAGTTATAATGATGAAATTAATTTTATGACTAATATCTAAAATTATATTAGAACAATATCCAAACTTTCTTTAAAAGTATATCATTAATGTAATTTTTTTAAAAAAATATATCATTTTTTAAGCTTAAATTTTAGCATTTCAATTTTTTATGTCAAACAAAAAGCATATGAAACTTATAGAAAATTTATGGCATAAAGAAATGGAAATACCGATGGTGACATCTGGCTTGAAAAAAAATATTCCGAATGTTTTCGAAAACATTTCTTGAATTTTTTTCCCCCTCTTCTTAACCATTCTGGCTGATTTCCATTTGTTTGGTCCATTGGGGAAAATTCTATTGAAAAGCACGATTACACTCAAAAACTTGACGTTCTTCCTTGATGGTTGAATGATCAGTTTAGTTCGATTTAAGTAAAATGAAATGTTTACGTCAAAGTCACGAAGGAACATAGTATATAAAGGACTAGAGAGAAAAAATATAAACGTTCTTTTTGCTTTACCTTTACATTTGTTTTAAAATTTTTTACACAACATTTAGCTTTTATTTTGAAACATGTATTTTTAATAGAAATTATTGAATGTTTGTTAATGCGCATAAAAACAGAAATACAATCATCTGGAAAGAGCAATAAGAGTTTAAGAAAGATATTGCCAAATCAACAAATGAAGGAAAAGTTTTATCTGCATTTTTTTATACCTTTCCTGCAATGCACAGTTATTTTAACCAAATGCTCTACTTTACATTAAACATAAAATAATTTTTGTTCAACAATTCGAAATTCTTTTCTCTAATTTTTTTAAGAGTTCTGTAAAAAAAGGAGGGTGACGGAAATTCAATAATTTGTAACTGTAAAAATATGAAAATATTTCTAACATCCCAAGGGAAATAAAATTTCTAACTTAAACTTCTAGCATCATATATATATATAATTATATATACATATGTAGGAAAGGAGTGCAAGTTTTCTTTTATTTCTTTTGATTTTTTATTGTAAGAGATGACACCACTAATAGAAACCACGTGAGTTTTAGCTGCGCGATACGGTGAGATCATGTATTTATGAGGTGGCAGAAAAGAAACTGGGAGTTGCATCAAAGCTTGAACGAAGGCAGGTCAGAGGAAATCGGTCTCCGTTGTTTGAGAAAGAGTACGTGTTTTCGGAATTGGTATGGTGCTATCTCGAATTATTTAAAACCCCTTGTAGATAGTAAATGTTTTAGTTTTGTTTTTTTAAGAAATTAGGTTATTTTAACTCTGCGTGCTTATTTTAACATAAAAATCGAACCTTCCCCAAGACGCCGTCCCACATACATATATATTTGTACACATAATTAGTCTGTGGCAGCTGAAACATATGTTATGCTGATATGCTTTAAGTCGAAATAGGCTTCTATGGCAGATACGGGAAATGCTTCACTTCCCCAATTGTAGTAACTAACAGGACCCAATTGTCAAAACCCATGACTATATGTTTTCATTGAGGAAAGATCTGGAGAATGTACTAGCCAACACAGCTGTTGAATACCATGTGAGTCAAGATAGATTAGAACATGACGGACAGATGACAGATGGACTTGTTGACAGATGGCATCTCCGAGGCATAGAAGATAAGACACAGCCATCGGCCTTAATATTCGAATAATGTAACGTGCAATCTACAAATTTCTGACAATGGGAATAAGAGGTCTTCGTGCAATGTATACAATGGTTGAAGGTAACATCACATCAGGTGTAGGGTCTCATGGTGAGATACTGAATACAAGAAAGCTTTGTGCGTTCTCCTTAATGCCGACAGACATGGATGTGCCCATCATAATGCTGGACGCAGAATCAACACTCGCCGGAAAATACAATATAATAGCACTCCTATAACCATTTTTCCCCGGATTCAACCATTACCCCCATTTCTTCCGACATCTCTATGCTACTTCATCAAGGGAAACTAAAATTATGGACGCCGTGCAGAGACAGTCCTTGTTGCTCCAGACTTCGTTGCACTGTCTCAGCCGATAATAATCGAGGTACAAACTAGTCTACTTCCTGACTCAAGGTCCATGACTTCGCTGTAGGATTCGGAAAGACTGCAGCATGTCAGTTCTCTCGTGATTAGTGGTACGAGACCGTTGGGATCTAGCAGGACGTTTTGTATGACCTCTTTAAAACAATCGGTTCTATATTCGCGCAAGAATCGTTGGATTCTGGCGAGAGCGAATAGCAATATCATGGAACGATAACCCTTAATTCTGATTTGTCAGGCCGTGATCCTACCTATTGAGGTTTCTGATATTAGTTGGTATTTTTTTCTCCTTTTTGTACGAAGCACGACACGATCTTCAAACTGCCAACTTACATTCAAATGCTACTTCGGAATGAGTAGGCTGATGCCCAACTTTTTTATGCAGAATTTAGTTGACGTTTCTCCCTAATACTCCGTTCCATTTCGCTAGAATGCTAATAATTTGTACATATCAGCATATGCTTCCTTTCATACGAATTTGACGCTTGTATCGTTTGTCCTTCTTGGTATTGTAATATTCAGAGAGAAATTTAGTATTTACCTCTAAGTAGCTTAGCATTACTTTAAACAAACACTATGTAATTAACATTTACTCATTTAATAGATATATGGTGTATATTTTTAAGCATCCATGAAAAATTTGAAAACTACTTAAACTTAAAATTAACCACCAACATTTTAAATTTACATCAAATATCTATCCTTCAACAATTACTGATATTCAAGCTTTCAATCCAAACTTTCAATTTATAAAACTTTTTACTTCAAATGCATTTTTTTATTACAATTTGATTCTAAAATGCATTTTTAGAGTATAAAAACAGTGAAAAAGAGAAAGTTATGTCCTACTTTAAGAATCAGAGCAAGCAATCTGTTCAAATCCATTTTTGGAATCAATATCACAGCGTAGATTATAAGAGCTTTTTGAGTTACACATTTTTCAGATTTCTCCATGCATCAATGTCTTTCAAAGTTAAAGGGGCCATTCTTCGAGAGTTGGCAGGTAGCAGATTTTTCCATCTCTTAGGTATTTACGCTAGACATGAAACCATTAATTTCTCTCGAAGTTTGTCTCCAGTTTTAGATTAAATCCTGTTGCCCAAAACTTTTATAAATGTGGCAAAATGTACCTGCTGATGGCTAGACAAGAGTTCTATACCTCAAATAGAATTTATTGCACGTTAAAATGGAAATACATTGCTACAGAAATCGTAGAAAACGTTTTCATGGATTTTCGAGGAGTATAAATGGATTTTCGAGGAAGGAGAAAAAGTGTGTTAAACGTTATAGATAGTCAAGGTTCACCTTTTAACTCATAGAAATTTGGTTCATAAATCAGTTTTTAATTGAATTTAGCATTTATATTCCTAATTTTCAATTTTTAACTCATTTCTTTGTGTGGTAGGATTTAAGACCCGTGACTGAGAAAATAAATTTGCATATAAAACATATTAAAAACATTTGAATAAATAATTGGATAAAAACATGAACAAACATTTATACACATTAATAACTATCACATATTTTATGAGTATCTCAGGCCTATTTAACTCATTACTATAAAATAACTGAATTCTAAGACAATAAAACGTTTTATTAATAATAATAAAATCCTTTTTTAAATTATCTTTATCAATAATTATTCATTTATTGTACATTTTCCAGTAAATTCGCTAATTATTCTTGAGATGTTTACGTCATTAAATTTATAAACTATTTTTATAAAATATTTTAATTAGACGACGCTGTACGAGCAAATAATAGGTAAGGATATAACATTAATTATACTTTATAAAATATTCAGATATTAGCGTTGTTTCGAGAAAATGAATGAATTAAGACTACTACATAATCATACGAAATCAAAATAACTGGATAAAAATATATACTTTTAATTATAACATAAAATTTATTTTGTTATTCTAAATGCAACTAACTGAATCTAGTTGAAATGTATTAAAATACTTAATCATCTTATCATGCTGGAATAGAAATTATTCTTACGTATTGTGTGTATTACATAATGGATACTATAAAACGAATCATTAGAAAAAAATACCTACATAAAGTATAGTAAGTAATATTATCATTTTATTCAGTTCTTTACCATAAATGGTTTCAATACAGTGAAAGAAAGGATTAAATATTGAAACTTGCTTCTAAGATAATGTAATTACGAAACACATTATGTTATTTTTCAGTATTTTAAGTGAAAATAACTAATTGGATTGACTATATCAACGATATTAAACTGGCCTGAAGTTCTCTGCATTACTGTGATATGAGAAATCGTTAATATAATCTACAATCGAGCATTTCGTGTCCTAAATTAGATTCTGAAATTAATGATACTTGTTGACATTCGATTTAAATTCCACGAGTCTCCAATTTTAGTCATAGACAAGCAGAGAAATTGGAAACAAAACTGAAATGCACTCAATAAAATTTCATTAAAACACTTTATTCAAAATAGCTCAAAACTACATCAAAATATTTTTTTAAAAAATAGCTAAAGTTTTATCAGTTATTTGCAAAATGCACAGTGAATCTCATTTTATTTTGTGTTTCAAAACATTAATTATTTTGCAAGTTATTATTAAGACTTTTCCAATTTCTCGGAGAGCGCAGAGAGAGATGTAATAAACAAAGCGATAATGACTGTCGTAACTTTTTTTATATCGTTCAGAAAACTTTATAATGTGTATTAAACTCTACGTATCCAATTTCTTTTAAGCATTAAGTCAAATAAAATGCAAATTCAATAACAGTGAAAGCTGTTAAAGTGCCTAATAAATCGGGTACTTTTTCAATTTAATAATCCCAAAAGTAGGTGAAGAAATAAACATACTTTTTAAGTAATGCATACAAATTGATGTGTAATCCAGTTAAATTACACTGTATTTTTATCTGCAATCTTATACATGATACACGTACTTTCTCCCTTTTATTGTTCTTATTCATTTATTTTCTTTAAAAATTGGAAAAAAAACTAAGATACTCCATACTTTATTTATTTTGTTCATGAAACTTTTTATGTTTAAAAAAACGGTTAAGTCTTATTTTTAATTTGAAGCAGTAAATATCATAAGTTTCACACATGTGTTACATATACATGCATTTTCTTTCAATTTGAAATCCATACCATGTTCAGGCAAAATCTATCAAAAAATAAAGAACATGTGTAAAAAATTATGAAAATATTTTTAAATGCTATTATCTTTTAAAGACTGATTACTTTTCTATTATTTGACACACATAACATTTCAATCAATTTGTGGATTTTCCTAAAATTTCAATATTTTTAGGCCATTTGTGAACAGTTTTCTATCTCAGTTTGTACTATCAAAAGTTTCAATATTTTACTATTTTTGTCAGTTCTGTGGCTAAGAGGTAGCATGCCCACTTCGTAAGCCAAGTTTGTGTGTTTGATCCCGGCTGGAGTTGATTGATTTTCTGGATGCAAAAATTGTAGGTCCACATGTCATATGGTTATGTGGCTTATAAAAGATCCTTTTGAATAGCAATTTGGCTCTGGTACTTCGTTAAAATAAAATCACGGCAATATTTAGCATCCGACGAGATCTTGAACTGAATAAATTCAAGCAGCAAAAATTGGGTGCTAGAAACCTCCACTAGATGGTGCCACCAATGAAATGACTCTCACACTTGAGGACTTGCCGTGTCTCTGCAAAGGCTAAACTACTAAAATGTATCCCATTTGAAAGAAAAGCTATTTCTTTTCTTCAATTAAAAACCGCTTTTGAGTTATTATATATATATATAAAGATATATATATATATACTTTGGTAAAAATAGAAAACTTATATGAAAAAACTTATTTTTGTAAGAAAAGTTTAAAATATATATATTAAAACAGCAAAAAATAATTGATTAACAAAATAATTTCTGAGATCAGTTTCATTTTAGACACTTTGTTAAAAAAAATAGAATTCTCAACTACTTGGTAGTGATGAAAAATTATGAACAAGTTTCCATATTCGAGGTAACATAGGCTACAAAATGCATGAAATGTTTGGTGACATTTCTACATTCAATCAGCATGTGCTTTATCCTCCTACTCGTAAGAAAATCGATTAGAAATAATGACTACCTGTCTATTTTAGTTTTCCCGTCATAAAAATGAATCTTTTTTTGGTATCATTAGCAAAAGGATGATGATAGGTAAGTACTTTACCGAAAGGTGAAGCGTGAAACAAAAACACCGGAAGTCAGGAAGGCGTGGTCCGTATATTTCAAAAGAAACTGGTTAGTCCAATGCATTCGAGAGAATTTAACAATAAACCTCAGATAAACTCTGTGATCATATTTATTTCTTATATTATTTGTTTCATATTATTAATGATAGCAATGAATAAAAAAATAGATAAAGGTATGAATAATAAATATAGAACTATAATTTATAGATAGTTTATCTTGAAATCCTTCATTTTTGTTATAATCTTAAATTCGTAACTGTTTAAAAATTTCGCGAAATTTATGAAGAATATCTATTTTTCCTGAATTTTAATAAGCCATGCATCCAATTCACGATTTTTTTAGTAAAAAAAAGAGATATTTTTAATTTAATAGAAACTAAATGTAATTGAAGTGAAATATGGTGTGTGTATTTTCTTTCATGATAAATAAAATATATAACTGAAATATTATCAGGAAAATTTAACATTTGCTGAAAACTGAAAAGAAAATAAACTTAAGATAAAATGTAACATACTTAAAAGAATTCAAAGGTATACATTAAATAATAAAATAAATTGAAAAATACCATTTTATAAGTTTGAGATGTGATTAAAATTTTAATCTGTGTCATTTATTTTCCCATATTAAGATTTGATTAATTAACATATATTTGCCCTACTACTAAACCGACATTTAGTGTCTCTGTTCACAGTAATGCGACATTACTAGGACCTTACAAAAAAGAGCTCATATACATGACCAATTTTCCACCGCATCACCATGAAGAAATAATTAAAGTTAAAAAGTATCTTAATTTTAAATCACTAAAAGAAGTGAGTCAAACTTTTCATTAATAGACGGAGGAGGATTTAACATTTTAAAATAATCAAATTCAAGTTAGAAATCTGGAGTACTAAGCGTTAAAATTTCGTCATATTTTCTGAATTTTTTTCTAGCATTCTTCAGAGTAAATTTGAAAATATTATATGAAATTATCAAGAAATTTTTTATAAATTGTTGGTAAAGATATGAAAGTATACACACACTGAACTTCGTAAAAAATATAATTTTTCACTTGTTTGTTTAGTTAAAGGTTATTATTAATCACTTCATTCAATCATATTGAAGAAGTATTCGTTAAAAAATTCAAAGGTTCATGTAAACTTTGAAAGAAATTTGACAACGAAATCTATCTTTTATAAATCTTTTTATAGTTGAATTGTTTTTTTAATGAGGTTTATTTAAGCTTAAGATATCCGACTACTTGCGACAACTTTTTGTCTTAAAAAAAATGGTTATGGGGATTTTTTTTTTGTTTTTTTTTGTGGTTTTTAGGTTTGTTTAGTACATTTTATGAAAAATATGCTAAAATTAAGAAGAGAAAAATTAATTATTATTACTAAAATGGGAAAAAATGGGTAAAAATTTACAAAAAAATTACATAAAGGGGTCCATTCTGTTCCAAATGTTTATGAAGAAATTTCCAATTCTGATAAGTTGATACGTTATTCATTTTTGAAATAACCTTCAAGATAAGAAATATTTAAATTTTTACAAAAAGTAGTGCACTTTATCTTAGCTATTGCATGAAATTGTTTAAAATAACAGTGATTATATTAACATAAGGGACTGTAACTTTTGTCATAAAACAGTGATTGATAAATCTGAAGGTTACAACACTTCTACTATTATACAGAACATAGAAAAATATTTCAGTAAATTATTTTGAATTCTTTTTTAGCAATAACTGTCCGCATTTGAGATTTTTAAAACACACATTTCGAGTAAATTGCCTTTTAAAGTATGGCATCTTGTTTAAAGTAATGGCATCTGCTTTTACTAAAACGCTTGCAGTGTTTATTCAAGTGAACGGAAAATAACAAACTTTGCATTTTTCTAAGGCTAATAAGATTGTCTATAAAATAAAATAAATAAAAAATATCACTTTTCGGCAAAATTGACAGTTTTAGTTTAGTCGGATACCTTAAATTGTCTTAACATTTGAGTCTTGTTTACCTTCATTTTTTTAATTTTAATATGTTTCTTATTAAGCGGAAAAATAAAAACAAGATTTTAAACAATTTTCTAGTGCAACTGAAAGTTTCCCTTAGTTTGAAATATTTGCAATTCCTCTTTTGATCACGTTTGTATATTTTAACTATATAAATATATTGCGCAAAAATTTCTACAAAACAATAATTTATATACATGATACATCATTATAGAGTCCTTTACCATCGGGAGACGAAGGTGAAGCTGAAACTGCAGGAGCAGAGGTTGCCGAGACACTCATTAAGCAAGAAGATTCTTCAACTGCAGAAGTACCCGTTGCCATAGCAACAGAGTCTTAAAGTTATGTCTTGCATAAATTGTAACGTAATAATATTAAAATAATTGAAATTGTCGTTCTACCTTGATATAAAACATCCTAGGTCTTATAAAGAAAGAAAATCAACTCCATATTATAATATATTGTCATGTGCTTCTATACTTCAGTTTTGCCATATTTTGAACAGCAGTCATGTATACTTTTCGCTAGTCACTGTTTCTGATTATAAACACTGAATGAAACAAAAGTAAATAAAAAAGATCTGCAAATCAGTGAAAGGTTATTCTCATAAAATTGCCTGTCAGCTTTTATATATGTTTATTCTTTTCTAGATACCTTATGAAATAACTTTAAAATTTTTGAAATTATCATACATGACTTACTATTGAAGGAATTATTGTAGCATTGTCATAACAGTGTATCTTTGTGACATTAGTATATTTATAACTTAAGCAAAAAAATATTATTACTTTTTAAGAATAAAGAATTTTATTAGTATCTGAAGAGTTATGAAATAAAACTAAATTTTTATATAATAAATTAGAATAAATTTAAAATGAATTTGTTTTTGGAAGTATCATTTTGTAGCATATTCATTCATTTAAAATGTAAAAATTTGAAAACAAATATTATTAGTTAATCGGTACTTGTAAACGTATTTTGGTTTGTAAAATGAGTTGAATGAATTCATCTCAATGTTTAGTATGATGTTTTATTCCTGAATTTGGCCTCGCGATTTCTGTGGTGAAGGATACATTGAACTTATTATAGACTTGCCAAAAACGGGATAGAAAATCAGAAGCAGTGACAAAAGAAATGCTTAGTGTTGTGTGTATAGGCATTGATAAAACATACTTTTTTTACACCCCCTTCGATATAAAATTCTTCCTCGCTTTCTTATTGTTCCTCTGTCCGCACTCAATAGACTAAACACTGGATAAGGACTGAACTAAGAATTGAGCAGCGAGGAGACTTTTATTCAAAATAATTTCTTATGATCGAAAAAGGAGTTTGATTTCTTTATAAAAAAATCATCTGGATGTTTAAAAGAATTTTCTACTTATCTTTAGATTAGTTATTTCATTTTACATTACTTTTTCTTGTGTAAGACAATTTGTTTAATATATTGCAAAAAATGCACTATCTGTATTTATGATATTTCATATTCGTATTATACACAAATCAGCCATTCAAGCATATTTGTTTTTATCTATACTTTTACTTTTTCATTTATCAGTTGCATAATTATATATCATGTATTTAAATACTTATTGAAAAGCCCACAAAATTCTTCCGTCTAATATTATGACATTCTGTAAATAATTATGGTATGAGAAAGATGACAGAGTAAGTTAATTTGTAGTTATCTACAAAAAGTGCACAATCATAGTTCTGCAGATTTATAATTCTTAGAACTTTGTAATCAAAGTATTTTTGATTAGTCAATTTCATTCCTTGATCCAAAAGTGTTCGTATGTTAATATTGAACAAAATAAATTTAGTCAACAAGATATAAAACTTGTTTTTCCAATATATTCACGATGTATATATTTTAAATAATATAAGGAAGAAATATTTAACCATTAAACCACTATTATATTATATAAAAAATGCTAGTATATTTCCAAATTAACTTTTTTTTATAAACTTTATTTTCAAATACCTTGAAAGCGTAACTGATACATTTAAAAATCTTATGCCTCAAATCGGATTTCTAAAATCCCAAAAACGGTAGAAATGAAATGATTTTATTTAATAAAAGTATTTTTTATTCCAAAAGTTTTGTCATCATTGATGTTTTCATAATTAAAGCTTTCTGAATTTTATTATCTAACGTTTTTGATTAATAAAAATAAAAGCTGTGTCTAAGAAAATTATACAGTGTAATTTCTCTATTTAAATCTGTAAATATCAATTCATAGAAAACATTTATATCATTGTCCAAATCATGCTTAAAAAATTAAGTTTATTATTAATTACTCAGTGTTCCTATCACTTGTAAAATACTAACAAAATATTGTTTTATTTTTTTTAAATTATTTTTTTTTAAAGTTTTAAGAGATGAAGTGCTATTTTACATTCCAAACAGCCGTGAATTTATAAGATACAATATCATAGTTGTTAATACAGTCAAAGAAAATTAGGTATTTTAAAATAAAAGGAATAATATGTATGTAACTTATTTTTAAATTCAAAAACTGAATATTTAATATTTGTATCTTAACTATTCAGTTTTATTATACATGGTATTTTTAATTTACATGTTAATTTTCCTTTATACTGTTTTCTTGTAGGTGCATATTGGGTAAGAATGAGCTTAGCATTTTAAAATTATTTATTTAATATGTGTTTTTTTTAAATAAAAATAAATTAGAATGTATCTTTAACTGTATTTAAATTATTGAATTGAATTGGTTTGAAATGAAATGTGTTTTTAGTTATCATACAAGTATATACAATCTAATTATTTTTATAGATACACACATGTATATTATTTCGGATTATATCAAATAAACAAAATTACTGCAAGTTATCGTAGTTATACATTCTAATGAAGCATAAAGACAAGCATTATATCAAAATCTTAAGAAAAGGATTTTCCCCTTTTAGTGGTTTTAAAAACTGCCAAATATATAAAAACCAGTAATAATTATTTAAAATTTTATACAAAATAATGCTCTAATTTAAATAATATTTTAACTAGAATCATAAAAAAATTGCTTATTTGTATGAAATATGTTTAAAATTTTTAAATTGGGCCCAAAAGCCTATAAAAATTTACACATAAAATAATGCTGTCCAAAAAGATTAGTATAAATCAAAGAAACAAAATTTAGTAACTGTTCTCACCATTTCCGTTACCATGTGTGTTTAGTTTTCGAACTTATTAATTTATTATTGAAAATGTTAAAGAGTGCTAACCACTGTGGTATAAATATTGTTTAATGTATGCTTTAAGAGGTTTAACTTAAACATGAATATGGGAGCTATGCTAATATATGTGTATTTAACTAGTCGCTTTAGTATATTTTGAAGAAACTAGTCATAGCGGACGAAGTTGCTCTTGGTGTAAAAATGGATAAAGAAAGAAAAAACTTCGTCTCATAGATATTGATGGCCTGTGATATATACATATTATCTATACATATATCTGCAATGCAAAGCCCTTGGAATTATTTGAGTTTCAGCTATACACCTTTACTTTGATCGATAATTTCACAATATAGTTGACTCCAGCTTTCGCAGCTATACTACTATATTGCACTGTCTTTATATGTGTTTAGGTCAGGTCAGATGAAACGTAGTTGTACTATTCTACTATAATTTAATTTAAAATTACATTTAAAATATTTTTTTCACAGGTTTTTCCAATGATATATACTTTAAAACATAACTAAACAGAGTTTACTGCTTATCTGATATATTACTAGTTTGATAAAAGTTTGACCTGATCATATTATAATTAGCATTACTTAATCAATTATTCGTCTATTGTATTACATCGCCTAGCTCTCAATTATCCTTAACGTGCTTAAATGGGTGCATGTGCAACGGAAATTTGTTTTAATTTTAAAAAATACATTAATGTAAATATTTATTGCACTAAAACGTCAATTTAAAAAGCATCACTTTATTTTATTCCATTGACTTTATTTTTAAATTAATGTTTTGAGTTTAAGTATTAGTGTTTTTATGAAGAATTCTACCAATGCATTCTTAAATAAAAAAAACATAAAATGAAATTAGTTATATTTCATCTAAATAATTGATTACTAAAAAAAGTAAATAACTTATGATTTCATTATTTTGAGTTCATGTGTTTTAATATGGATTTTTTATATATATGAGTAGACATATCGAAAAAACAACATATCTCAACAAATCCCTTTCTTATATTGTTGCAGTAATCAATATACATGTAGATGCACTTTGATTCATATCAAACGAAAGTATAAAACCTATTACACATATTGTTTTCTTTGTGTTTTATTAGAATTATTGTACTTAAATATTTAATTTGTTCGAAAATAAATTTTATTGTTACTAATATTTGAAAGATATTTTTAATTATTTGTTGAGAAATTGTAAGCAAATTTGTATAAAAAAACTTTTTTCTATGTTTCTTGATTTTATTTCAAAAAAGCATTACATATGTCTTTTAACAATTTTGTGAATTTAATACTTTTGGTCAAACAATAAGTGTTTTTCCTGTCACTAACTCAAAATATTTGATTATATTTCTAATTATATGTCAATGTTTTGAAAATATATCTATAGTGATAGCTGTTCACAAACTTTCTGCTTTGTTTAAAGTTTTCAGTATTAAATTTTATTCCATATTAATGTAATCAAACTGCTGTTGAGCTGGAAAAAAGCGAACGTTTTGTAGAACTATTAATAAAATTTAGAAAAATGTATGATGTTGTTTTATTTCTATTTCCGCTGTGCATAAACAAAATACATCAGTAACATTCATTGAATATTCGTGAACTATTTATAAGCGTCATCAAAGATTACGCTGATAACAAAATATTTTTAAAGGTTATTTCTGCTTATATTTTACTAAATCATAAAAATTAGTTTAAGTTAAGAGGAAATTTTAAAGCTAATTAAAAATGAATTATTTAAAAATGGATAAATTATATCGGTAGAAAAAAATTATCGAATGTAGGATATACTTTGTTAGGTATACACAAATTATGTTAAATATGAATTATTTCGAACATTGAAAGAAATTGTATAAAAAGTTTAAAGTAGGAAATAAGCATGGAATAAGATTCAATTTTTAAAAAAATTGTTGCTACATTTCAAGTTTTACTAGATCCTGCATTAAAAAAATATTAAAATTGTTTTCAGATTTTTGAACTAATTTACACGAAATAAAATTTAAAAATATCTTTAAAAATTGAATTAAACTGAAATGAAGCTATATTTGTTTATTTTATTTCACTAATGCTTTCAATCAATCCATTTTTTTAAATATATTTTTTTATTAATCTTGGGTTATTTATATCTCAACCAACATACACAAATTGAATAGTGTTTTTAAAATATTACTTCCAAATGTATAATGCTTAAATTTCAATTCACGTAGAAATTTTAGTTATGAAAAATACATAAAATTTTCAAATAGCGCAGTCTAGTAGTTAAACTGATTTACATCTCCCAAATACTTAATCAGATTTTCTTTGATGTGTGGGAAATATCGATTTTAATGAGATAATTATTTTTACTTAATAAAATATGTAGAATTCTGAATTTATATACTTTGAGTTTCTTTTCATATTCTTCTTGAACTGAAAGTGAGGAATAAATTTACCTATCAGTAGGTATGAAACAGATAGAAATATGCATAGAAATATTATAATTTCCACTAAAATAAACGTAATGGCTGTATAGATCTGCTATCAGCGATATAATGCAACGTTTCTCAAACAGTAGGGCGGCTCCTCGCGGGGGGCGTAACAACTCTGAGGGGGGCACGAGCATATTGAAAAGTAGAAACAAAATATTATTTAAAAAAGATTAATTTACTGAAAGTAAACAAACAAAATACATTATGACGTAATAAAAAATAAAATACACGTTTAAACTGATGTATTACACTTATAAATGCATCAGTGTTACACAATTTATCTTATACTTAATTTAACAATAATACCAAGTTAAGAACAAGCTTAATAATTATATACAAATGCTAACACTGATCGTGATAATTTGTACGGTTTATAATTAATCCCTTAACTGCCGATTAAAAGTTACGCGATTCGCTTTCCAATGCCAATCGTTTTCCACGAAGGCCCACGCATGTGTTGTATTCGGGTCGGGGGGAGGAATATAGAAACAAATAATCTGAAATAAGTAAATTCTTCACAAACATTGTCAAGATCCTTTTATTGCATTCCAAAGTCTTCGGAATAAGTTTATGAATATCAGTGCACAGAAAAGAACGTACTTTGGAAAGACTTATATATATGGTCGGGGAATTTAACGTTTTGCCTGAGGGAGATGTTTATATACGCCGGTGGCACTTAACAGATTAAAGTCGTTTCGTATTTTTTGCATCAAAGCTTACTATTATTGAATTTAATATATTGTTAATGTATAAGGAGGGAGCGAAGAAAATTATAATGGAATATTGGGTCGCGAATGTTGAAACTTTGAGAAGCACTAATACACTCACTTTCAAAAGTTAAGCACGAAGATGTAAAATGAAAAAAATCGAAAAATACTGCTTTGATTGACTCAACATTTGACAGTAAAGTAGCATATATACACTGCTGGCCACCGTAAATGCAACACCAAGAAAGAAAAGAGATAGCACAACAAAATTTATTTTGTAGATAACATGTTGACCAAGTATCAAATGATTAAATTTATATACTTCTGTGAAGTGTGGTTCCTGCCAGAATCAGTAGCCAGAGTAGCCGCCATTGTTGGAGATCACCACTGAAACACGCCTCTGCATTGATTCATAGAGACTTTGGATGTGTTCTTGGGGAACAGAAGACCAAGCAGCTTCCACACGTTAAAAAAGTTGTTCTGGTGTGGCAGCTGGGGAGTAATCTGGGTCAATCGTTTAGCAACCATGAACCACATGTTTTCTATCGGCGAAAGATCCGGAGTGCAAGCTGGCCAGCGAAGCAATTCAATCTGGTGATTGACGAATAACTTTTAGACAATGCGAGCCACGTGTGGTCGCGCATTATCCTGTTGAAATATGGCTGTGGCCAAGCCCTGAAGGTAAGGAAGGACAACTGGCTCCAACATCTCGCAGATGTAGCGCTGGATGTTTAAAGTACCGGCAATGCGTACTAGAGAAGTGCGAGAGTGATATCCAATACCGCCTCATACCATAATACCCGGTGCAGTACCAGTGTGGTGATGCATAACGCAGCTGTTCAGCA
This sequence comes from Trichonephila clavata, assembly GCA_019973975.1. Classification (NCBI taxonomy): domain Eukaryota; kingdom Metazoa; phylum Arthropoda; class Arachnida; order Araneae; family Nephilidae; genus Trichonephila; species Trichonephila clavata. The sequence goes on along the minus strand of BMAO01035629.1, from coordinate 12,889 downwards.
TCCTCTCTCCACGGTGTCTCCAGACTCGAATCCGACCATCGTCTTGTTGCAGACAGATGCGAGACTCACCAGTAAAGACAACTTCATTCCATTCTGCCGCCCACACCCTTCTTTCTTCGCACTGTTGGTGGCCGAGACGTCTGTGGTTCTGCGTAAAGGGTAGACCTAGCAATGGATGTCTTGCGGACAGACCACTTTGCTGTAAACGGCGTTGAATGGTTCGCGCAGACATTGAATGATGCGTTACAGACTCAATGTGCTATGCAATGGTTCGTAATGTGACTGAGCGATCCGTCACTGCCATGTGCACAATTTACCTGTCCTCACGTGAAGTGGTGCACTGAGGTGGATGGGATCGACCACGTCGATCCGTCGTACCCTCCTGCATCCAACGGTCACATATCTGCATTACAGTTGTTTGGTTTTGTCCAACATGACTACCGATTTCCCAGAACGTTAATCCACAATCTCGGTAGGCCACAATCCTTCCTCTGTCGAGCTCGGATATTTGATCAAAAGCTGATTGCTGTTTTCTACGAGACATAACTGATCATTTTTTGAAAAATCCACAAGAAAAACACAATTGCCGAACTTGAAATCGTCGAAATCTCAAAGCCTTAAATAGCGCTTTGAGGTGACGCCACAGGCGTGCATGATGTGTGTCTGCGCTGAAATTCTAATCATTTGCATATCTCACCTCCGCTAGTGCATGTTGTAAATTTCATGTTATTTACGTGCTTACTTCAGGGTGTTGCATTTACGGTGGCCAGCAGTGTATTTATACATAAAACAAAATCAATAATGATATACAGAAATGTAAACAATATTAAATTTTTTTAAGTTATCAGATAATGTCATACTGCAGACTTAAACAGAATTATGCCTAAAGTGAAAATAAACAGCATAAAATTAAAAAAAAGGACATTAATAGGGTATGTGTTCCCCCTTCATCTGTATGCAAAGTTTACAGCTTCTGACCATGCTTTCAATTAGGTGGTCAACCACCGCAGAATTAAGCAATCGCCATTCTCTTTTAGAGCAGATTCCAGCTGAATAAGAGTGGCTGGAGATGGGAAACGTGAAGATACAGCAAGGCCGAGAGCATCCCAAAGATCTTCAATGGGATTAAGGTGGGGTGAATATACTGGCCACTCCATACGCGCAATCCCTTCACTCTCCATGTAGTCATCGACGATGTCAGCTCTATGGGGACGTGCGTTATCGTCCATTAAAACAAAAGTAGGGCTAACTGCTGCAGCGTACAATCTCACAATGAGTTCTAGGACTTCATCTCGATACCAGACAGCTGTCACAGAACCCCGTTTAAAGATGTCCAGGTTGGTGCGGTATCCCAATGAAATCCCTGCCCACACCATAATGCTTCCGCCTCGGAATGCGTGATGTTCGGTGATGTTTTGGGGCTGATTGCGTGTTCCTTGTGTACGCCAAATCCTTATATGCTTGTCATCTGGCTCTAGAGCAAATCTTGACTCATCAGTAAACATAACATTGCCCAAGTCAGACACAGTCCAATTGCCATTTGAATGCGTAGCTGTTAGACTAAGCATTTTGGCTTTCTGACTATGTTGAGAAAGGTGTTTTAAATGTGTAAGAGGGAAACAATTCCTTCGTCCTGATACCTCTGTTATCATTTTACTTCGTCGGAAACTTATTTTATAGTATCGGAGACCTTACTTATCAATCACGGCTCGTAACATGCCTTTTTATGCTCTTTTTGTCTTTTGAAATTTCGTTAAATCAATAATTTGTAATTCGATATTTATTAATATTATGAATACTAATTAGATATTTAAAAAAATTTATATTTATTATATTTAATTATATTTTGTATTTCTTATATTTATGCTTTGTCACATTTACTGATTTCAATATCCTTTCGAGAATAAATGATGCATTAAAATTTCAGTTCAAAAAATAAATAAGTAATCATAATAGAATGGAAATCTTATTCATAGAATAGTGGAATTCCACAAAACTAGTTGAATTACACTTTTGTATGGCTCAATTTCCTTCAGTTTTTAAAGGAAGAAGTTGCATTTTTTTATTCAGATATTAGTGTCAATAAATCTAGTAAACTATGTGTACTCAAAGTATTGTTTCTTTATGTTTCTCCATTTTGCATGATCAAGTTACCTAATTTAAAAAAATATATTTTCTAGCATGCCTCAATTAAATAAAGTTAAAAAATACTTTCATACATATAATTATATATTATTAAAAATACTGTTCATAATCTCAATTGAGAGGAAGGAAATTAAGCAATACTATATAAATTTGAGGATTTCCAGATTACTTATTTCGTTTCTTTTTTGAATATCTGTATCGATTCTTCCTTGCGAAAAAAAATTCAGCAAGTTGTTTAGGCAAGCCACGTGTTTCGCCTTTTAACCTTTTTGTATTCAATAAATCAATGATTTCTATTGGTCGTAAGTATAAACAACATACCCCTAATCGACGATTGTGACGTGATTTCGTTGCGCAATTTTATTAAACTTAATTAAAGGGACATGTTACGCAATATTTAATGTATTTGATTTTTGGAATATAGTTTAAATATCTCTGAGCAAATATATTTGATGTTTACGAAATAAATGTATGTGCATAACATGGAAGAATTGTTTTTCAAATTTCAAGGTGACGGATATGAGGCAGTTATTTATCTTCTTATTTGTTAGAAAACGGTTTTAAATGCCTGAAAAAGAAATAATATTGTGATGAAATAATAATTCATGCGGCAAAAATCAACTGTTATAAACTGCGTTTCACAAGTCATCCATTAAAATTCATATATAAAGTAAAGGAAATATTAACGTGTTTATTTAGGTTGTCCTATCTTGAAACGCATTAAATTAAAATTTTCAAAATTATACCTTAATTTAAAGGAACTTATTTCATTTACAATTTTTTATGTGATTCGGAGAGAAAGTATATTAATTTCCATTTCATTTCATTTCCTAGTTAGGTTATTTTAGAGAAATAAAATTGTTTAATAGTGATTGTAATGCAGATGAGATTAGTTAATTTTAGTAGCATAACATACTATGCATAGCCCACAATTACTTTTCAATAATAATGTGAGTTAAAATTTTATTAATTTTTCCTATCTCTCTGGTTGTGTGTATAAGTGAACACAAGAAGTGAAGCACCCCGAAAAACTTATTCGAGTGAGATGGAAGTTGGTACATATAATACATATAGATATTAAAAACAAATACTGAGACAATGTCACTAGAACTGAATGTTTTATTTTGGAAATTGAGCAACAAATACACAAAAAAGGCTACAATGTGATATTTTACTCCTGACAATTGAATAAGTATTTACAATTGAATAAGTATTAATTGAATAAGTGTACACTTATGAAGCTGTAGGATATTGTACTACAGGATTGTTTGCTATACACATTACATCGAAAATCTATACACATGCTATACACACATTAAACGAAACAACATAATACACTATAATTCCTGGTTGACGTGTTGTGAGGTGAATGACAGTCAAATGAGTATCCGATCACTGTCTCCAGAGGCGTCTTAGACAGTTTGTCGGGCTTAATTCGAGTTATGGAGCTAACTCCTGAAAACAATTCTATCAAATTCTCAGTGATTCCATCGAGATTAAAACACCTGGCACCAATGCAAAAACGCAACGGTAAGGGGCAATTGGAGGTAAGGTTTCCGTGATCCCATTTTTCATTCACTAATTTACCTATCAATAGTGGCTACAGGCTTCTAGAAGCCCAGGTAAGAGTCCGCATTACTGATTTAAAAAAACATCATGGACTTTAAACGTATATCGGATAGTTGGTGCTCACCGTGGAACCACATTCACAAGGAATTTATGCCTTAACATTGGAATGACCTTTGTTATATATGACATTCGGATGCTGTTTCGGAATGAGCTGAAGTTCGAGTTAGTCATTAATTGACAAACTAAGGCAATCATTCGCATATCATGCCGTAATTTACGTGCTTACGCAATATAATATCCTTCAGTATACTCCCTCTTAATACATCCTTTTTATGTTTGTTTTAGAGTTTAAATAGAGTATTTAACTGTGTGTGTGTGTGTGCCAGGTGATTTACTACCATACCGGCAGACTTTCAGGGTATGTAGCACATACAGAGACGATCGAAATCACACAGGATTGCAGATACCTTAGTTGCCAGGTATGGTACAAAGAGGCAGAGAAAAAGAAAAGAAGCAAAAACTTATTAATGGGACATAAAATATTTTATTGAAAGGTTACACTAAAACAGGTGATCAAAATTAGGACTAGAAGTCGTCTGGCAGGCCTGACAATGGCACTGTAGGGAATTCCTTACGTTCTGGAATATTCCTTACATGTAACGTATCCTCTCGGCAGCTACAGATATTCAAGCGATGAGGTCCTCAACTGAAGGAACGGGCATCGTGCACACCAAATTCTTCATGTGATCTGAGTAGAAGAAGTCCATGTACATTCGAACCCCTGTGTTGTGGTATAACCTTTCAACAAAAAGTTTTCTACCCCATTGATATGTTGCTGTTGCTGTTCTTTTTCTCTGTTTCTTTGCATCATAGCTCGCATCGGCCTGCAATCTTCATGACATTTGGCACCGTCCTTCCTATGCATCTGAGTCGTCTCTGCACTCCTCCTACACTTCTAAAAGTTTCTATCGTTGTGGTAGAGGAATCCCCACATCTCCTCTGCATTCCTATATGTATATGTAGATAGATACAATGCAGGCCTAATGGCAAAATAATTTATTTGTATTGCTACTAAGAGCCTAGTAAGGATTAAAATTAACTGAAAATTGAACATAAGATGATGCTGTAAAGACATGAATACGCTGACTAAAACATAGTTTAAAAAGGATAAATTCTATGGTTAACTAACATTCCCTACTTGCCTACATACATAGTGAAAGAATATTAAATATAATGGATAGAAATTCTAAATCCGGTATTTATAAATATTACATACATAAGAAAATGCAATCTGAAATGCTTAAACTATGCTTGAATCATAGAACAATAAACAAGGTATTTCCAGATTCAGTTATCCAAATACAAACTAACAGCCTGAAAAGTAAGGGCGAACAGTAACATTGTCAATAAGTATAAAATTGTTTTAATATAATAATTATAAACTAAAAATATATGAAATGAATATTAAATGCTTAGTAATAACTTTTATGAGTTTGGTCTATAAACTAAACTAGTGAAAAATGAATGTAAATATTTTAAAAAGCTAGATGAAAGCCATCTATGATCGGAGAAGGCATTTAAAGTAGGGAAATTACTCAGACTTAATCTATACCCCAGGATTTTCATGTTGTTTCTTATCCCACTCTGACCGATAATAGGAGCATCTAGATCAAGTCCCTTGATCCTTGAATTTTTAAACAGTGAAGAACTGCAGTGCAAACTTGACTCAGCTGGCCTCTATGGCAACCACATGTCAAGATGTGGGCAGAGCGGCTTAAATACATTAACTTACATAATGGAAATTATAAATAAATTTTAGAGATTTTTCAATTTGAATTATTTAGATAATTCTATTCTTGATCTTCCAATATTTGAAACTAGAAACCTGTTATGCAATATTCAGTTTATAGTACTGTTTCTGAACATTTATAAATGTATATTTCTTTCACACACAATGTAGTTATTTAATAATATACTGAAATCAAGTTCCGCGTCACCACAATGTTAGTGGATTGGCTAAATTATCTTTTAATTATTGCATTTAACTATTTAGAAAATTAGCTTGATTACTATCATAGTCTGTCTGAATTTGATTAAGATAACTTGATAAAAATTCAAATTTACTTAGGAAACCCAAATTGGCCCCTTATTTATGTATCTAAATAAAATAATTATTATAATAATACAAATTATTATAAACTAACATGTACTACACAACTATTGCATTTAGATGTTGAATAATTATATATTGTCACTTATTCTGCATGCATTAAACTACTGATCGTATTCAAAACTTTCTATAGACTCTCCTTATTTAAAAAGCAATACTTCCACCCCATAAGAACAATAATCTACAGAACAAAATAAACATGCTTCTCAAATTTAAAGGCTGTATTTCTTATGTAGTTCTGAAAATCCTGCTTATGTGAGGATTCACTGTTCTCCCTAATCTGCATAGACTAGACTGCACAATTGATCTGGGTGGCAGTTTGACTGTAAGGGCATTTTTGCTTATTGATATCTGTTCTAGCTTTGATCTTCTGATTGCGTTTTGCAGCATTTTATATCTCTTCTTTGGATGACAGCACTGAATTTCTAAAACGGATGGCAATTATCTATTCCCTGCCTACAAACTCATCAAGACCATTCCAAAATTAATTTTAGTGGATCTGAACTCAAAAAAAAAGTAACATGCTTTTTAAATTTCAATAAAGCTCATAATTTAAAACTAACTTATATCACACATCTACAACCAAGCAAACCTTGGACTCAAAAATCCACTGTTAATGGATCAGTGTCAAAAACATGTCGACTTAATCTCAGTTTCCATAGTGCAATATCTAAAGATCCTGGTGATACCAGTCTTTCCATATATATTTTCATAAGATTTATAAACTTCAAAAATCTTATGAATGTATAAGATGGGGTATGCTGTCATGTTTTGAAGAAACATCATACACAAATGATCATCGCCTTCCAGGATCTGAACCCAGTGCCTGAGGTAACGCAGTCAGCTCACTATATATTTAATTATAGAATAAAAGTGCATGTAATAAGCACTCACAGAAATATAATCAAGAACTAACTAAGGTAACTGTAAGTAATAACAACATTTCACTTAAAATACAGTGGCAACTGACGGGGTATCCAATTCTCCGACCTCTACCCATAGCCTTGATTTTTCTAAACATTTATACCCAAGTTTATACTAATAAAATTTTATTGCTACCTATAACCACAAGTTAATTGAAGAATATATTATAATTTATTTTAATGGCTTTTGTTTTCGGCCAACTGATATAATTAAAAGAACATGTCTATGAGCTTGAAGGAAAGCCAATGAGAGACTTTCTGACCTGAATTCCCTTTCCCTTTGAAAATTGTGTGTACTGTTCAAAACAGGTATTTTTATATTAATATCAAGTTATGGGCATATATTGGTAAATATATGGTATGGTACAGGCTGGTATATATGGTATATAAGGTCAATAACTGCATATACAGAATACTAGTTATTTATATTATATTTATTTTTATTATATTTTGCTTTTATTAATCAGATATAATTGGGTGAATATGTTTTAGTATTTTAGTCTGAAAGTCATTGAGAATGGGTGGAACTGACCGAATTCAACTCCTTCCTTAAAGATTCATTAAAACACTGTCCTGAAATATGCATTTTATATTAATAAGGATATATATTGAAAAATTTTCAAAAATATGTTCATTTCATTATTATATTCAACCTGCTCAATACTATCCCTTCTGTGAATGAAATTTGTGGCCATGCAGCCAAGTGGCTGGCATCGACCATCTGATGTGTTATGGGAGAGTTCAAGCATTATATTAAATAATGGGCCAAGCACAGCAGGTCGTTACCCAACTTGAAAATTGTAGACTGAGAAGGAAGGGGCAGAGAGTTGCTATAGAAGATCCACAACTCATGTTAAAACGTGTAAATCTGTTGTTAAGCAAATAACAGCATTTAAAGACTGGTCTTATAAAACCAAATCTTACAAAACATGACTATGTGGACTGGATCACATTAGCGCCATGAGTCTGAGCAGTCTTAATTGAAGACCAACGTCTGATCTGAGAGCCTCAAACGCCCCAAGTGTTGGTGTGGTGTGGAAGAGAGGGCAGCTTGTCATCCCACACTTGTCCATGGTCTAAAATTATGAGGTCCGGCTCAAACTCTACATGAAATAATATCGTTAATATTCACTGACTGCAAATTCCATAAATCATCACCAAAACAAGTACAATACTTTGGCGTGGGTTTTTATCTAGGTCGAATCTCTGGCTAGTTTCAAACTGATAAGATTTTCCTATTTCATTCTATCTAGACTCAAAATAAGGATGATAGGATGATTTCCTGAAATACCTTTAAGAGGTAGTGAAGATTTTCAAAATATCCACTTGTCTCTTGGTTTCATACCTTATATCTTCCTTGAAACAAAAGCCCAAATCGAAGACATGAAACAAAAATTGATACTAAAATATGACCATTCTAATGAAAACGCAATAGCTCTACTGACACCTTAGCCACTAGAATACCTGAACCATAACCAACGAACTCAATAGAACTATAACTGATAGAACAGTAACCCCACCACACCACATTTAGATAGCCATGAAATATGACTAGCACTTGAAAAATCTGAAAACGCTGTACAAAGACGAAACATTCGATTTTAGATACGCTGCACATCCGACGATGAATATGTAAAATACCCAAAACAGATCCCTAGCTGGTACGACGGAGGGCTATCCTTCATTTGACTTGAGCTGAAACTGAACTAGAGTGTCCTGAACCACTGTCCCACAAACCTGAGACCAAAACTGAATATGCACCTGCAAGAAGATCCTATTCAAAACATGGCAGAAAATTGAGAATCGACTTTGTCCCAGAGACTATCGACGCAGAAACAAACAGCAGCAGTGTTATAACTGGAAGAGACGATCCTGACCTATTTCTGAACCAGCAACTTTCCAGCACATATAGAGAAGATGGGCAGGAGGAGGAGAAACATGCCGAATTTCAACGAGGATGGAACGATAGAAGGCACTGAGCACAGAGCATTACTGCCTTCATCGAAAAGATAAGGCACAACTATTGATTAAATGGCACATTTTATACTGCCCATCTAGGCGTTACTCATCCAGTGATCGACGAACCCAGAGAATGACGCACCTGCAATCCATCAAGTCCTGCACCCATCACACCTTATATCATGAGCACACTGAATAAAATCTGTATCTCAAAGATTGAACTTGTTATCCAACTTAATATTGTTGAGAAGAATCTCACGAACCTCCACACACATGTCCAAAAGCCTGATGTCCAACACTACAATGTCCTACAAGAACAAATTGAGTGGATCGAATGAACCTTAGCAGAAGAATGAGAACACCAGAAGCACAGAGAAAATAGCAGCAACTTAGTAAAGATATCAGGATGTCCCAAATATAATCGATAAATAGTGAGAGGGAAAATCACATCAAATATCCCATATGTCCTGTAAAGCATTTGCGGCTGCATATAATCACAAAGCAAAACCCGTGATGGTGATGAAGACCCATCTTATGTAAAATAACATCTAGGGAACCACATAAACACAAAACTGATGTCTATCCCAAATGCATGCCTTCACATGATCGAAATAACTGATCACCGTGAAACTGGCATGGGCGTGATTTTCGTGAGGCATTGTGCCACTGTCTGACAGTTCCACCAGGTGGCACTTATGGGACTGCCATCCCTGCACCCGTTCACTAACTGTAAGTTTAAGATGGTCGCCAAAAATGATGTCAACTTGGTCACACCAACATTTCCTGCTCTATTGAGAATCATGTTGTAATGTAGAAACGATGTTGTTTGCAAATATTAGAATCTAATAGCAACATAATAGATAAAATCACTGAGGATAATTACCACAGGAGGCCTGAGTTATAAATTATTTCATACCATACTCCATTATAAAATCTGTAAATAATGTATATTTTATTATCTGAGATCAGCTGAGAAGGTGCTTTCAAAACTGACTATGTGAGAGTTACATGGGCAAGAATTAAAAATCATTTTAATTTCAGCTATTGATCTGTTAGACTAAAATTAATAAATGTGTTTTTAACCATAATATATGTTTTTGTTCTCTTGGTTTAATTTGTAACTGCAAAATTAACTGCATTAAAAACTGGTGACCCTACAGGCTGGTTTAGAATTTTCAGAACCACCATGTGGCATACGGGGTATATCAGCTAGTCTACACAGGAAGGTTACATGATAACGGTTTTGTGTGGTTCTTTTAAGCACTCATTTTAAAGGACTATTTCATGTGGTAATGACCTTGAAGACTTGGCTCACTGAACTTTTTCTATGAATGTCTGCACTAGTGTCAAACTCTGGAGGCCACTGAATGGACATTTCATTCCACTAACATAGGCACACATCACACATTGGGATTTCAGCCAGCAGATAGTAGCAGAGAAGAGATGTCAACACAAGCGGTAAACATTAAACTTTTCTTTTCTTTGTTTGCAGTTTATTAAATGTATTATTTAAATAATCTGTATGCCTCTAAGAATATTTTGCTGCCAACCTAAAGTTAAACTTACGAGATCTGACTGAAGCAGGCTTGAGTTCTCTACAATCTTGATGGCATAAACATCAAGATTGTGTTCATTTGTTACACAGCCTCCTGATAATCACATTCCAAATGGCACCTCTGACCACCAGAAGTTTGAAATAGATTAGATTGAACCTGTCAGCATAGAGACTACTAATAATTTAAAAGAATCGACGATGGAAAGATTTATGATTCTTCTCAGAAGGAATAAAGAAGGGAGGATCAAGTTTCCAACAATGGAAAGCAATTTAAAAGGATACCAATTTGAATGAGTTTGAAATCTGCAAAAGAGCTTGACTATGGAAGATTCACATTTAGACATTTATAAGCACCTGACGAACTGATCATGTCAAATCTTAGGACACTGGGTATCATGGTGTTGGGAAATAAATTAATTGAAATTAAATTTAAGTGCTGCAAATTTTGAACTAATACAGGAAATGCTTGATTATATGAGAAAGAGGAATGATGGTCTATGCATTTAAAACTTCCATGTATAATAATAAGAAATCAAAGGTTTTAAAATGCTCATGTAATTTTAATCATTTATTTGATGAATGATTTTCTTCATAAAGCTGTAATAATTGATTGTATTTTCTAAAGATGATTTTAAATGAGGTCCTCCTAATCTAAGCAAAAGAGAAATTTGTCCTCTGTTGTGTTATATAAAGATTTATGAAATTTTAATATTTTGTGCTGTTTCTTTTTATAAAGTCCCATAACAAAACTAGGCTTTACTGCATTTATTTCAAATTAAACACTCCATGTAGCTTCTGCACGTTTATGACCACTCTTAAAATAATTTTAAATTTCTAATCCCCAGGAGTTGAAACTTCATAGAACTACCTTGGAATTTATGGACTAGAAAGATGGATTCCTCCCAATCTGTTTGTGCTCTATTTTCAAAATTAAAGAAGAAAAATGTCAAAACATTTGATGAAGAAAGAACTCAATAGCTGAGATAAATTACAGATTATGCTTAGAATGATCTGAAAAGATAAACAGCCGTATATGTCTGCATGAAAATTATAATAGACTCAAGGATCTACGCCTATATTAAAGCATTTGAGAGGAAGAGAAAAATGATTAAAATCTCTAAATGTAGGTACCCCAGGAATAGAAACTCAGAACACTACACTGTACACATGCTGACACTTGGAGCAACATGAGAATGGTGACTGGCTAAAATGGTCCCAGTAGCTGCAAGGTGAACTGAGCCCCAGGCACTGCTGAAAACCCAGCCGTAGGGGAAAGGATAACTTTAACCCATGATCAGGCCGTCCTCCCACTGGTGAGGTGTGGTGGGGCAAGGAGTCTTTCTCACTACCAGACCATGGTCCAAATTATTGGGTAAAGTCCGTCACAAAAGCCCTCAGAGGAGCTGAAATGAAATTGATAATATTCACTCCACCACACAGAGCAATTTTATTGCCCCATACATTTAGGGCGGATCCCACACAAAATCTAAAATAAAATTTGTGTGGCGTAATTCTAAAAATACATAATTATAGCATTTATAAAACATAATCTGATAAGATATTTGACAGAATATGAATAATATTTGTGAAATATGCTAATATGAAGAGAAACAATTTTATAATATTTATAAAGAATACTAATTATATATAAAAAGAAATATGAGTATCCACAAAGACATTTAATAATTGATTTGGCTTTAATTGACCAACATTTATTCCCATTTAAACTCTTCGAACTCTATAAGCAAAGCACTCCTAGACACCAGATTGGAAGAAACTCACAATTTAGGGGGAAAACAATCATCTGTAAGATTAGAATTTCTTTTAATCTTATACACTTCCACTGACACAACTTGCATATAACAAAAAGAAGTGGCACAATATACCATATACAGACCAAGGCTGAGTCAGAACGGTCTTTATTAAAAGTACTAGACAAACGGAAAGAAATAGGTTGTCAAGTTGAATCATAATTTCATCCTAATAGAAACATTAAAATAAAGAAGCACGAGTTGGTGCAGCTAAACCTAGAAAATTCTTCATTTCATAAGAATAAAACAAACCTCAGTCGCATGGAATTGATATATTCCGTTGAAAATGCTATTTAACACTTGTCTCCCTTTCTTTCTCAAAGAACCTGTATTTTTGTTATGAAGATAGAATGAATATAATATAGAAATTAGATACATTCATAATGACATATTTTGGTAGCATCTATTTATTGGCGTGCAGACACTTGAGAGGGAAAATAGAAATTCTGAAATGAGACAAAATGACTAATGGAGAGGACAAAGAGGTCCTCTTCTAGAGGCAACCACATCAAAAGACAAAAGTGAAAGTCAACAAAGAATATCTAAGATTTGTAACAGATTATCATATAGTCTGTCAAAACTGTTCAGGCAGAACAAAGAAATTTATCCTTGTTCAAAAATAACTATATGGAATAATGAAATTTATTACACTGCATTTATTAGAATACAGGTGTTAAACAACTGAGATCCAGCAATTCACAATGTGGGCTACTAAGTAGGACTCTGGGAAGCCCCAGATACATGCAATTGTAAAAGA
>BMAO01035628.1:0-36421 GCA_019973975.1 Trichonephila clavata | reverse complement strand
TTATCCTCTTCATTGTCGAAAACAACCTTTCCGACGCTAGCCGTTGTGACTGGAAGAGTAGCCATAACTTTTGAGAAGAAGATTCATCGCGCGAAAAAATGTTCCGTCACAATAATATACTCCAACAGTTTCAAAATTTCGGTCGATGGATCAATTGATGATATTTTGGCCCACCATAACTTGTACTCAGCTTGAACTGCGGACAATGGCATTTCGTCTCAAAGTATGGACGTAATTTTTCCAGTTCATTTATTTTTTTCTCGCAAGCATATCCTGGCAGTAGCAGTTGGAAATTTGATAGAATATATTCGTTCTTAATGAATCTGTCAGTCAAATTTTGTATCAAAGTATCGACACAAGGAATGAATGTGGTGACTCTTGAAATACTCTTCATTCGATGTCGTTTGCGGATTTGCACGAGATTTCTGTCGTGATGTAACTCTGGGAGCTTGAAGTTCAGTGTCAAAAAGGTTTGCAGAAAATGTCGATGCCACTTGAAAAAAATTTCTGTGAAAGTGTCGTTAGCGGTTTCCCGCATTTGTCGGAGTGAACTCAATACTTCATTTGTATACTTCACAGCGGAAACTAAATCTGAAGATTTATTTTGAAGGAAAATCGACAGTGGAAGGGTCAAACTGAACAGTTTCTCACAAACAACAATGCTCACTAAAATTCACTTTTTTGACTCGCTGAGTGAAGAGTTGATGCCGTTGAAGATATAGTCCACGTTCTTTGAGCGATTTCTTCTAAAGCCTTGACAATGCATTCGAAGAGTTCTAAAAACACGATGATACTATCGTGCCTTTCGATAAATCTTGTGTCACAAAGCCGGAGAAGTCGTTTCTTTTTACTGTCTGGAGCATGTTCTTGGATAGTTTCTTGAAAATTTTTGTTTGCATTCAAATGATTCCTGAACAAATTTACAACTTGACTAACAACTCCAAGACAGTTGCGTATTGCTGGAACCGACATGACATTCGACAGAGCAAGGTTTAAACGGTGACTGGCACAATGAATGTATCTTGCCTTGGGATAATTTTCTCTAATTCTTGTTTGAACTCCACTTAAATGACCTGCCATATTTGCTGCCCCATCGTATCCTTGCCCAACACACTTGGTCATATCAAGATTGAGCTCATCACATCGCTGCAGAATAACGTTCGCCAGATTTTCAGAAGACTGATCGTTGATTGGGATGAATCCGACAAAATCTTCACGAAGAACAGGAGCTTGAAGATCTGAGACCGGATACATAGTGATAACTGCTCGGTCTTGAAACATCCATTGTTTCATCGCCAAGGAGACTAAAGCATTCTGCATTTGAGGTTCTGTCAAAAACTTTTTCAGTGACAATGTCAGAACACGTCTGAATGACTTCATTTTGGATTATAGGACTCATATAAATAGCGTTTTTGGAGCTATTAAGTACATGTTTTTCTAAATTTTTATCACCAGACTCAATTCTGAACCGCAAAAGAGCTCTAAACTTTCCATCTTTTTTTCAGGTCGTGTCAAAGATAAGGCACCACTATTATGATCGCCTCTTAGAGGTAATTCTTGTTCTGCATAAAAAAAGAATTGTGCGAATAATCGGTTCGATTGCAGCTCTATTTTCAGCTATCTCTTTGGTGCGTTGACTATCCAATTGGGTTGCTATATCAAGCTGTATTCCGGCTGATATCTTGAGGAATGAAGTGGCTTGCAGAACACACTCTTTGTGATATTCTTTTTCCATGTGTTTTTTGAAAGATTCTTTAGCTTTTTTCCAGTCTCGAAAACCGACAGACACAAGTTTACCGGGATTTTGATGACCCCTTTTTCCAACGCCTTCATGGAAAAAAAACCAGCAAGGTTTACAATACACGCTGTCTTCACTCGCTGAGTATGCCAGCCAAGCAAAATCATTAGTAATCCACTTGGGTTGAAAACTCCTATTGTGTGATATTTCTGTAGGGAATTTGTGTGGTTCTTTTGGAAGTAGTTTGGTTGAAAGCACATTATTTTTCGTAGTGTCATCGAGAGAATTTCGGTTCGTGTTCCCAATATCAAATTGATTTGCTTGCCACACAGGGTGAACAATTTCTTGCAATCCGGTTGAAGTGACTGGGTCTGATATGTTGTCATCGGAGTCCAAATGAGAGATATTGTCCTCATCTGTAAAATAAAATTTTAATTCTATATAACCATTTATCATAATGTCAAATATTCGCTAAATATGGTTTCAAATATGCTGCTCTCACTTTCTTCGTCTATGCCTTTGACGCGAATATTCGTTTTCGGTCCCGAGTTGACTTTGAAATTAAGGTTGCTTTGTTCACTACACTCACTACACTGGTGTGCAAAAATTAAGGACGAGACGGTTTTTTCAATATAACTTTGTACAAAAGCATTCCAAATCAACACATTTAATACCGTAAGATCCCCAATACGTAAGGACATGAGTAATGTAAGCAACACTTACTAAAAGAGAAATCAGAGGGATAAAAAGAAGCTTTATTGAAAAAGTAGCATGGAGAGCAAAGCGACTGAAGGCCGAAACATCCTGTGATGGGTGTCCAGCAAGAAATATCCGGTCTTTAGTAGGGGATATGATCTCCCCTGACTGCTAGGCAGGTTTTACAGCGTCTGCCCATGCTAAGAATGAGGGTGCCAATGAGTTGTTGAGGCATTTCTGCCCATTCGTCTTGCAGCGCCAATCGAAGCTCCGGAATCGTTACTGGTGGTAAGGTACGAGCTGCCAAGCGTCTGCCTAGAAAATCCCATACATGCTCGATGGAATTGAGATCCGGAGATCGTGCCGGCCAATCCATACGTTCAATATCCTCACTCTCTAAGAGCTGTTCGGCAGCTACTGTGGCGATGACATGGTGCATTGTCGTCCATGAAAAGGAACTGCGGAACCATAGCGCCTCTAAAAAGACGCACATATGGAAGAAGAATCTCGTTACAATAACGGGTCCCGTTGACTGAACCTGCGTCGAAGATGTGAAGGTCTGTACGACTACCAAGCATGATGCCTCCCCAAACGAGAACACCTACACCTCCATACCTGTCCCTTTCAATGATGTTCGAGGGATGATTGCGGCTTCCCCGCTCTCTCCAGATGAGTATGCGATGAGAATCGCTACTCAGACTGAATCTGCTCTCATCTGTAAAGAGTACTCGTCCCCATTCATTGTATCTCCAATTCCGGTATTCCCGGCACCACAGAGAACGACTTCTCCGATGGGCAGGCGTTAGAGGTACACACCGTACAGGGCGTCGTGCAAACAGACCACCACCGTGCAGTCTTCTGGCCACGGTAAAACGCGATATCGGTCGTCCAGTCGCCTATGTCGTGTGTCTAGCGATTTTTCCCGCAGTCTGCCGCCTGTTTCTTCTGGCCTGTAAGGCAATATACCGGTCAACTGCGGGTGTGGTTCCTCGTGGACGACCACTACTGAACCCCCGGATAGCTGTTCCTGTAGTTTGAAATTGTTTCCAAAGTCGTGAAACGATGCTGTGAGCCATTCCGAACTCTGCAGCCACACTTGTCACACTGCGACCTTCCTCCAACTTCCCAATGATTCGATCTCGGGTAAAAGCATCCAGATGTCGTCTAACAGATTGGTTATTCGCCATTTCTCGCTGAGGCAGCAACTCGGTGTGATTTTAACTGCTATACGGTGTGCAATCTCTTTGCCAGAAATACTAATCTTACACCGACAACATGCTTTACTACTCAGACACTCCCCCATTACATCTACCTGCATATCTGCGCATGTGCTACCGTACATCACCTCACTTAATCTCCTGATTGGTCTTTCTGTCCGCTCTGCCTCTTCGTTCAGCTGATATGCTAATTTTTCGACTTCGTCCTTAATTTTTGCACACCAGTGTATTGTTTGGAAAGTTTTCTGTAAAATATAAACACGTGCATTTTTAGAAATTTACTAGTTAATATTTTCGCAAGAATCAAAACAATCTCGGTCAGTTAGAAAAGTGCTGAAATTCAAATAAAATTGTAAATTTTATTTATTTTTACGAAATCAAACAATCAAAAACAAAACGAAATTAAACAATCAAAATTTATCAAAATCAAAGAATCAAAACAAAAAAATCAAAACGAAATTGAATCAAAATCAATGAATCAAAACTAAATCAAACGAAAGATACAATGAATTTAATTTCCCTCGAAATCGATCACAACATAACCTTGGAGTTGACATTCAAAACGTCACTTTACTCTGTGACGGGTGCTTACGCGTTTCACTAACCTTCTCTTATAAACTTTTAAATTGTATTTATTTTGACCAATCCCCACTGAGAGCTGGAAGTGTGACTTATGTAAATAAGATAGTTTCGGGTTTAGCGAGTTCGAAAGAGATATAAAAGGAGAAATGAAATGAAGAGAAGAGGATGACTAAGCGGTTTGATAGAGTAGAACTCCGTGTTTTGGGATTAAAAAGTAAACTACGTGGTTGTCCAAGAAGGTGTTCTTAACCGTCTAGCTTAATGAAGTGAAATTTGAAGATTATTGAAAAAGATTCCTTAAGGCGGATCAGAAGTTATTGAAGATATCCTAGATTATAGCCACGTCATAAATTCTACTCGTTCCAGGTTCCTTCTGAAGAAGATTTCAGGTCTGTAACTTTTGTGGCTTAGATTTAAATGTGTAGTTTGATTGTACGTGTTATTTCCCCTCGTGATATCAGTTAGTATTCCGTCGTCCATAATTGAATTCTGATAATACTCCATGATAATTTATTGTTCTTAAAGTTGATTATTAATTGTGGATTTTTGTCTTAAAGAAATAATAAATAAGTGATTTATTATTTGAGTAGTCTTTAATTATGAATCCTACATATCCTAACATAGATAATATGCAAAGGGGTAGTGGGAGACTACGACAACTCACAATATTTGCTGCATTATCCAAATTAACTGCTTTCGGCTTCTTGAAAAACGATGCAATCGTTGGTTGACCTTGACGACGTTTCATATTTGGTATTTCAAAAATCTCGAATGTTTGATAGAAAAAAATGTTTGGATTGTACACAAACCCACAACACTCACGTGCCACGTTTTTTTGGTTATGAATGGCGCAATCACGTGCCACGTGCAATTGGGATGCGAAATATTCCATCTCCATCTGGTGGCGCGTGAGCAAACTAAGACGGAGTATCGAAAAATTCAAATTATTCGAAAGTAAATTACGATTTTCTATCGACAAAAAACTCAAATTTCAAAGAATAGAAAATTTTATACTGAAGACTTTTCAGTTAAAAATCTCAAATGGATAAATTTTCGAATTTCAGGATTTCGGGGGGGGGGGGAGCGCCCGGGCCTCTCCCCTGGATACGTGCCTGCTTATGATTTACCCTCTATAATGTTCATGTGAAAATATTTTTACAAAAAATTGGAGATATCTGACATAATTCGAATTAAAAGTTCAACCAAATTCATTTTAGCAAATATAGAAAGGTAGAAATTCATAGGAGTTTATTCAAAAAAGTGTAATGATATCTTGAATGTAGAGAAAATATTCTGGATATAAATTAAACACAGTAATTAGTGTAAATGAAACATTTTTATGTTATAAATACTATTTTTATATAATATGTTTGGAAGTTTTTATGTAAGTCTATTTAAAGATACATAACAATAATAAAGTTTTCGAAAACATTTTTTAAAAAAATTAATTCGTATTCAGTAGTTTTGTTTGAATAAAAGAAATATTATCAGATCTTAAAATCTAAATTGGTCGTTTAATACACGTAATAGCAAAATCATGTTCAAATAACAGTTCGAAGTATTTTACTAGATATGCTTATCTTCCATAACCTATACCAAGTTATAAATAATGCTACAACAGTTTTGAAATAGCTCTATTACAAAAGCCTATGAAAAATGGAACACAGTTTCGAAATATTTAGATACTGATATTATATAACCTGCCAAATATATCATTTTCTGTTTAACTGGTGCTCCATTGGTTATAGTTAAGCTTTCAGTCAATGTTTATCCAATGTACAAAAGTTTTCTATGTCTGCATTGAAATAGATATTTAATACTGGCAAAATATAAGGGACGTTTATGTTCGATAACGACAACAACGCATCCATGTAAGTGACAAGAGTTAAAGGAATGTCGACTTAAGGAATAGGATATTAAATAATAGATGAAACGCTTTAAGGTTATTAATTGTAATTTTTTTCGTGAGATAATATCCAAAGAAATCAAGATAAACATTGTTTAAAATTTAAGAAAAAAACAGTTTATAAAAAGCTTTTACTGAAGTGAAATGCTTAAAACATTTTATTATTTTTAACATCGATTTAATAAATGAATCAGATAAGTTATGTTTTGTATGAAACACTACGAATTTTTCTTGCTGAAGTATTATTTTTTATCCAATTGACTGCGGTTTTCTATTTTTACCATTGCAGACCTAGTACATCGCCAAGAGTTGGTATCACTCTTTAGTGCGGCTCCGTACAGGCGGATACCAATCGCCGCAGGTAATTTTGACGCCCTGTTTCCTCCACAGAGGGAGGCACCTGAGCTCTGATGATGCGAACTTGTACCAGGATTTTAATTTTGCCGAGAGCGCCCAAGCCAAACAGGCACTCTATTGGTCATTTACATGCCGTATAATCATACGACATGGCCGCTGTCGATTTTCTTCATCATGAAAATCCACCAACTTGGGCCGGGGTTGAACCCGCAACCTTGGGTGCAGAAGGCCAGCGACAAACCAACCACGCTACCCAGCTGGCACTCTTGCTGAAGTATTGAAAGTTAAGTTTGCAACACATATGACTCAATTGTACTAAAGCCATGATTAAATCTTGAACTTGTATAATTATATTTAAAACAGAAATTATCTTCATGTATACTAAAGCGAATGTTGGCGATATTCTTTTTCGCACTCTATTTTATGAAACACTCTCTCTCACATACACGCACACACACACATATATATATATATATATATTATATATATGATATCTTCTTCAGGGTAATACTTACACGAGCCAAGTATAAAAATAGTTAAATTTGCATTGCAGTTGTTGCGAACCGCAAATCATGAAACTCGCAAAAAGGTCGGGTTCGAATCCGTTCATTTACTTGAGATCATGGCGCGGGGTTCAAAAAACTTAAGGACATCATAAGAATTCGGATTCTAAAATAAATTTCTGAGTGAATCTATTCCAAATGTCTAACAATATATATACATTCTGAAGGTTTTTCTGAATTTAACCGAAAAAAATCAGAAGATTGATGGTAGGCAGCGGAATGACGACAAATCACCACAGAATGTGGGGTCACAAACCACATTCTGTTGAAATAATGTTCTAAAACAGTTATAAAGTGTGTGATGTCGATTGGAATGGAAAAGATATAGTAAGATTAACGAAATACATTTATTAGACGCAAAGCATGTTAACAATACGAATACTGCATCACAAATTGATGACAGCAGTTTAGTAACAAGTGCTTGTCATGGATTGTTCAAAGCTGTGACCGCTTTGGTAATAGAGTAGCCGACACAAATGGATGAAATATACTTGGAAGCTTTCAATCAAACCCGGAGAGCTGGCGATGTTAACCGAAACGACGACAATCTGTGCCTTGAGATCGTCCGCTGAAGCCTTTGTCGTCTTATACACAAGCAGTTAGGTGGCCACATAAGAAGAAATCAAAGGGATTGGTATCGTGGGATTGTGGAGGTCCAGCAATAGGTCCTCTGGGTCCAATACACCTCTCTTGATATGTAGCATCGAGGTGGGTTAAGCACCTCAGTCGAAAAATATTCTAGTGAATCATCGAACATGAAATATTCATTCTGAAGCGCAATGGCTCGTATTTCCGGCATCAACTCTGGGAGAAGTAGAGAATTTGCTTACGTGCAGGTTTTTTCAACTCTATCATGGCGCTTGAAATAACAGCATTTCCTGCTCACTTCTTCAGCCTGGCTGATTGCCCTCTCGGTGGCTACTGTAATCGCTCTTCTCACCAAATCAACATGATTTGTGAACCCATTTTCTATGGTGATATGCCATCCCCATGATGCATTCTGTCATCCAGTCAGATTTGTCGGACTAATTCAGCAACACCTTATATATATATATATAATTATATGAAATATCTCAACGACCCAGTAACAACAACTTTAGAATTCAAGATCGTTATTCAAATCAAGGGGTTTCTCCTTCATAGGGAGAACACTGGAAGAACGTATTAGAAAGCTTCTAACACACAAGCATAAGAGTTCCGACTTTGGGGAACAACGATATTTAAATAGGGAAAGCAGGAAGAGGTAGCGAACAAGCAAATTTCCCCAATCTCGTGGTTTATGGGGTTTTCCAGGACCCTACTGGTTCTGTGCTTCTAGACAGAGGCGTTACTAAGTCTACGGGGAAGGTTTAGTGTCTGGAGGTAAAAGGATGACGAAATATTGCATTCTTCTTGAATCATTAAGTTTCACATTAAATGTTACAAACAGAAATATCTATTTTTACAATACACACACACACACACACACACACATATATATATATATATATATATATATATATATAGCAGTAAGTAATTCAAAAGAAGACTAATAAATCCCAAGCATCCTAAGATCAGACCGGAAGAACCAAGAACATGGAACCATGACAAACCAAAAAGAAATGTATCTAGCGGGGAAAACTATTATGATTTCTCGAGCTGTCACTGGTTTAGGACAGTGAAACAGGGTTAAACATTGTTTTGTGAGATCTCAACCTTCTCCTGCAGCAGAAATTGTTTCTACATAATAGCTTCCAGTATAAACTAAGGCAAAAGCCTAAAACCCACGTGGGTGAATATAACAGCAATAGAATAGAAATTGCAATATTAAATTACCATAGGAATCCGTAAGATATAGACAAATATATATATGTATAAAGATATATATATATATATATAAAGGAGAAAAGCGATTGACTGACTGACTGACTGACTGACTGACTAATCAGGATATCTCTGAAACTATTCAACCTACAGACTTGAAATTTGGTAGACATGTTCCTTTCATAGAGTAGACATCAGCTAAGAACGGATTTTCCGAAATTCGAAACGCAAGGGGCGTTACGGGCGGTTAAGGGGCGTTATAAATAATTGTTTCCATGTTTAAACTACTCAATGTACAATTCTGAAATTGGATAAGCAGATTCCTTTCATACAGTAGAGATCCACTACAAAATAAGTTTGGTGAAAATCGACCCCCAACTGGCGTTGGGGGCTTAGGGGGCGTTATAGATAATTATTTCCATTTTTAAACTATTTGACGCACTGTCTTTAAATTTGATATAATAGATTCCTTTCGTAGAATAATGATCAGTTACAAAACCGGTTTTGTGAAAACAGACTTCTAAGTGGCGTTGCGGGGGATTAAGGGGCGTAATGGATAAATATATCCGTTTTTAAACTACTTCACCTACCTGCTTGAAAAAAGGTAGGTAAGTTTCTTTCATGGAGTAAATATCCGCTACAAAATGGGTTTCGAGAAAATTGACCCCCAAGGGTTGTTGCGGGGGTCGGGGGTTTAAGGGGCGTTATAAATTCCGATTTTAAAGTTATTAGACGTACAGTCTTGAAACTTAGTAAGCGGATTCCTCTCATAGGGTAGAGATACGCTACAAAATGGGTTTCGTAAAAATTGCCCCCAAGTGGCGTTGCGACACTTAAGGGGCGTTATAGATAATTATTTCCATTTTTAAAGTATTAGACGCACAGTTTTTATATTTGATAATAGATTTCTTTCATAGAGTAGAGATCAACTATAAGAAGGTTTTGGGAAAACAGACCTCTAAGTGGCGTTGCGGGAGATGAAGTGGCGTAATAGATAAATATTTTCGTTTTTAAACTACTTGACCTACCTGCTTGAAAATTGGTAGGAATGTTTTTTTCATAGAGAAATATTTGCTACAAAACGGGTTTTGGGAAAATTGACCCACAAGGGGTGTTGCAGGGGGTTAAGGGCAGATATAAATAATTATTTATATTTTTAAACTATTAGACGCACAGTCTTGAAATTTGGTCAGCAGATTCCTCTCGTACGATAGAGATGCACTAAAAAATGTGTTTTGGGAAAATCGACCCCTAGGTGGCGTTGCGGGGCTCAAGTGGCGTTATAGATAATTATCCCCATTTTTAAACTATTAGACGTACAGTCTTTAAATTTGATAAGCAGATTCCTTTCCTAGAGTGCAATTCCCCTACAAAATGGGTTTTGTGAAAACAGACCCAGTTTGTAGGGGAATTGCACTCTATGAAAGGAATCTGCTTAGCAAAATTTGAAGACTGTGCGTCCAAGACTGGCGTTGCGGGGGCTCAAGTGGAGTTATAGATAATTATCCTCATTTTTAAACTATTAGAAGTACAGTCTTGAAATTTGATAAGCAGATTCATTTCGTAAAGTTGAGAACCGATACAAAATGGGTTTTGCGAATATCAACTACGAAGTTTAATTTCGGGAGATTAAGAGGCGTAATCGATAAATATTTCCATTTTTAAACTATTTGATCATCCTGCTTGAAAATTGGTATGCATATTCCTTTCATAGAATAGAGTTCCTTTAACAAAGAGTAAAACGAAAATCGACCCCTAAGGAGGGTTGCGAGGGGTCAAGAGAAGTTTTAGAAAAAAATTCCTGTTTTTGAATTGTTAGACCCACATTTTTGAAATTTGTTAAGCATATTTCTTTGGTTGAATAGAGATCCACTAATAATGTATTTTACGGAAATCAACTCCTGGGGGGAGCAGAGAGTTACTGGAGCGTACTGACAAAACAATTCCTTTTTTCGAATTACAAGGACTATAATAATGAAATTTGATATGCATTTTTCTTTTGTTGAATTGAAATCCGCTAAGAGCGGTTATTTTGGAAAACGGCTCTCAACGGGATTACAGGGATATTGATAGTAAAACTTTTGTTTTCTTCTGTTAGATTTAGACTTGAAATTTGGCTTGCATGTTCAATTTACGGAGTAGAGATCCACCGAAATTTGGTTTTGCGGGAATCCCCTTGGTTTATGGGTTACGAAAGAGCAAACATCATTCTATACTTCAATTTTAGAGATTTTTAGAAAATACAAATTAGATGAGTTCTGCCCTTTTTTTTGCGACAGTTAAAGGTATAAGTATATTTTTCAATACAATCGAATTCTTAATGCTAGGACTTAGATATCAATAATTTATACATATATATAAGCAGTAAAAATTTATAAAACATCATGAAATACCCAGCGAAGTGGGTGGGTAACAGCTAGTATATATATATATACTGAGAGTGTGGTCACAAAGTATTATGCTCTGCACCTCATTTTCCTTTAAACACTGCATGGACTTTTCTTGAAAGGGTCTCAAGGAAATATTTATTGATTTAATGAGGACTTCGAGACATCATATCCAATGAATAGCATTCATTATCTTGTTTCTTCAGATTGGATTGCAATGGATCAAAATACATTACGTCCCGTTTGATCTCATCCCACAATATCTTAATTGGATTGAAATCTATCAATCGTTCCGGCAAATAAAAACATTTTTAGTTTACGTCTTGTTCTTTTAACTCTATACGAAAATTGCAAGCTGTAGTAACAGGGAACATTGCCGTGCTGAAAGTATTCATTCTCAGTAGGGATGAGAATAACATAGCAGGATGTAATTGAGAGAAGGTGATACTTAAATTTCCTTGGATATTCAAACGACCTTCCACAAAAATCAAAAGACACATGCAATGCTATGTAAACCACCCCCCATAATCCATAATATTATCTGTACCATTTTAAAGTGATATGACGATGATAGTGGAGTCAAAATACGTTCAACTTTTTTCCCCCAAGTTCGTAACCTGCCAGCTGCAAGGTGCAATTGAAAACGCATCTCGTTGAACCAACTTATAATTTTCCAGCCCTCTACTGTTCAGTTCTTGGGTTAATTTGTGATCTGGAGACGTTTGTTTTGGTTCAAGACCGATAATATAGGCTTTTTTACAGGCCGTAGGCTACTGTAATCTACACCAGGGTTTAGTTTTTTTAGGGGAGGGAGGGAGGGGAATAGTCCCACCTACAATTTTTTCAAGAAAAATTATGAAAAGCTGTAAAAAATGTTTCTTGTAGGATTTTAACGCAAGTAGGACATTTTTTACAAGTCTGGGAAGAGGAAAGTTAAAAATAAAATACTAAAT
Organism: Trichonephila clavata; assembly: GCA_019973975.1. NCBI lineage: Eukaryota > Metazoa > Arthropoda > Arachnida > Araneae > Nephilidae > Trichonephila > Trichonephila clavata. The sequence goes on along the minus strand of BMAO01035628.1, from coordinate 24,219 downwards.
AAGAAAAAGTACAAATTTAGATTTTATTGTTATTAAACTTTTTTGAGATTAGCATCCAGTTAGGTTAGATACACTCACTTCCAAATATTAAGCACGAAGATGTAAAATGCAAGAAAATCAACAAATACTGCTTTGATTGACACAAAATTTGGCAGTAAAGTAGAATATATATTTATACATAAAACATAATCAATAATTATTTACAGAACTGAAAACAATATTAAATTTTTGTAAGTTATCAGATAATGTCATACTGGAGACTTAAACAGAATTATGTATAAAATGAAAATATACAACATAAAATGAAAAAAAAGGACATTAATAGGGTATGTGATCCCTCCTGATATGTATGCAAAGTTTACACCTTCTGACCATGCTTTCAATTAGGTGGTCAACCACCGCAGAATTAAGCAATCGCCATTCATCTTGTAGAGCAGTTTCCAGCTCAATAAGAGGGGCTGGAGGTGAGAAACGTGAAGATACAGCACGGCCGGGAGCATCCTAAAGATTTTCAATGGGATTAAGGTCGGGAGAATATGCTGGCCACGCCATACGCGCAATGCCTTCACTCTCCAGGTAGTCATCGACGATGTCAGCTCTATGGGGACGTGCGTTATCATCCATTAAATCAAAAGTACGGACAACTGCTGCAGCGTACAATATCACATCGGGTTCTAGGACTTCATCTCGATACCGTACAGCCGTCACAGAACCCCGTTTAAAGATGTGTAGGTCGGTGCGGTATCCTAATAAAATCCCTGCCCACTCCATAATGTTTCCGCCTCGGAATGCGTGATGTTCGGTGATGTTTTGGGGCAGATTGCGTGTTCCTTGCTTACACCATATCCTTATACGCTTGTCATCTGGCTCCAGAGAAAATCTTGACTCATCAGTAAACATGACATTGGCCCAGTCAGACACAGTCCAATTGCCATATTCCCGGACCACTTTAATTGTGCCCCTCTTGATTCGACGAATAGAGGAACAGAAACTAGAGGTACCCGGGCATACAGTCCATTCATATGTAATCTTCGGCGCACAGTATTACATTATGGAACGCGATCGATAACGTTATTTTTTAAAAACTTCCTCAATTTTCATCATAAACAAAAATATTATGAATGTTACATTTTCAAACGGAACTCTCTCTCTCTCTCTCTCTCTAATTCCGATTAGGGTTATACAAAATTGACTTATATAACAAATTAACTTTTAAAACATTTCTCCACATTAGAAAATGCTATTTTTCACGCATCGTGAGATTAAGATAAATGCTGAATTTCGTAAATTTTGCTGGTGCATTTTTTAGTAAAGGAAACATTAAAATGGTGCCCTTAATATTAAATAGACGTTTAATATTTTTTTACGGGAAAAATATTTTGACAACGCTTATTATATGTAAATTGAGAGGTTTTTTTGTCTAGTTTAAACATTATTTTAGAAAAAATTAAGTAGCAACGTTATTAGAAAAGAATAAAAAACATATTTCGAAAAAGGTGAATCACGATTGAGTTCCTGAATTCAAAGTTTTATATAAATTACTACAATTATTCTGGAAGGTTTCGTCATTTGTATCGAAATATATAATGTGGCGAATCCTGTTAACCCCTTAACTGGTTTGCCCGAACACTGTACGGGCACTGGTAATTCTTTCTCTATTTGACTTGCACGTATTTTTATTTATTATTAGTGAGATTATCAGTGTTATAGTGCTTTTAAGGGATGTAGTTTGTCCACGGTACTGAAATACTTCTCATACGGGATTTTTGGTTTGTGGAGAAAGTGATAATATTTTTTCGATTGCGACAGGAGTTTAGAATTTTGAAAATATTCGTTAAAGATCAGGGGTTTGCAACGCATTAAGCAATATGTTGCTTGCGGGGAAATGAAAATTTAAATGTAAAAAATCCAAAAAAAAGACGTTATTATCTATGATGTCATTTCAAAATAGGACTGAGTATTACACCCTGCTTAAAATTATGTGTGTATATATAAGCACACAAATACAAAATACTCAACCGTTTGAAAAAGAACTACGAACATAACATATTTTTGTAATGAGAGAAATACATTTAAAACAGTTTCATAGCATGCATACTGTGTTTAAAAAAAGCAAATATTTAGGAGTTTCTGTGTTCCACAATTATGGAAAAAAACAGTGTGGAAACTTTAAAACTTAAAGTTAAAGTAAAATTCTGTTAGGTGTACCATTCTCACATTTTGCTTAGTTATATGCAATAAAAAATGTACCTTTTTATTAAACAATTTTGAGGAAAATAAATGATTGCTTAAGGGAATTTTGAAGAAATTAGTTTTAATAGTTAGGTTTACGCATGTGAATAAGTATTTAGAAAAATAAAGTCTAATGATGTTATAAGCTAGTGTCTTATGTGTCCTTAAGTTTAATTGTTCTGTTACAATTCTTGAAAACTATTTAAGGAGATATATTTTTGGAGAATTTACTTAAATAAAAAAGAAAGAAAATATAAATTCTTATTCTAGATTTGCCCAATTTTGCATACTCACACAAACCCTTTAAAAACCAGACCTCCAAACTACTGGTGAAACTTAAATTTTGCATCCAAAAAAATTAGATGAAAATCAACAGAGTGAGAGAAAGCATTTCAAACATTGCTCGAGTTTTATCTTGAAGCTCTTCAAAGCGTTATCAACGTGCCCGCTGTGTTCCACAACCTATGCAGTAGAAAATGCAATAAACATTTTCGTTTTTCAAGATCGTCTGGCAGAATGAATATTTCATGATTCCAGAGTACTTGAAAATTCTTCCTCGTTCATTCCGATTTAGTACTTTAATGTGGGATAGACGAAAAAATATGTTGTAGTGGGAGCTTGAGCAAGTTTTCTACTTTTTTGCATGCAGATTTGGTAAGAATGAGGATGCAGCACTTGAGGGCAATTTAAAAAGTTCATGTGTTTATTTTTAGAACATTGTGCTTTTCCTTTATTTTTAAGGAAAGGGTCTATTGAGTTAACTCTGGGGATTTTGTTGGGGTAGATATAACTAGAAATGCCGGTGTTTTTCTTTTATGAAAGCAAGTTTTTCTTTAGTTGAAGTTTGTGGATAAATTTTTGGATGATAAAACTCTACAATGGTATCAAGTGCCTTGGGAATAGAAGCCTGAATTAAAAACTTTAACTCAATTTGTTTTAAAGGAATAAAATGTATGGTTAACCGCTATCGAGAAAATCATTGATAATATTTAATTTTATTATTTATATTTTGTGTTAACTTTTTAATTTCCTCGATTGTACCAAAAGTGACAAATATATTGTCATTTAGTGAATTTGTGGATTTATATTTCGATATCGTTTTGTTTTGGGAAATGTATTGTACAAGTAATGTAAGGTAATATGCACATACCGTATACACAAACAAAATTTAATGTGAACTAACTTTGATGAATAACCAGGAGCTTCAAATAACAAACAAAAAAAACTCAACTGGAAATTGTTAAAGAACAAATATATTTTTCAGAATAATCTACATTAAGCATTCACTGACAACAGTAATTTACATGTCGAAAGGTTTACATATGTTTGATCATGTAATATTGTGCAAATTGTATCCGAGTGAAAACCAAGATAATAAAAAAAAAATATTTTTAGAAAATTCTTAAACTTACTAAAAAAGTAAATTTTTTTAAGAAGTTGTTTCTCAGTTTGTTGAGTGCTTTTCAGGTGACAAATCATATTTTGCTTTTGTATGTATTATCTCCGTGAAAGCAAGCTTTGAGAATATTGTAGTTATATACATTTGACTCTTGGTCTAAAAGTAGCAAGTTCACTCCTGGTGCTGCAGAGGGTATCATGCGCATTAAATCTATTATGATTCAGATATCCTCAAGTTATACTAGTTGTGAAAGTTAGAAGCGTGGTGTAGAAGTTTGAAGCAGGGGGGTGTAAGATCAGTTGCAATATTTAAGATATGACCGAGGTTCGTCAGTGCATGTTTCATTACTCTTAGACTTGAACTTGTTTTAAAGTGTCACTTTACTTAAAACTTTTAAAAAATCCAATCTAATACATCATCTCTCATTGAAAGTTTTTGTTTCTACGTGGTTCGAGCAGGTAATTTACCTGAAAAAAATTTCGGTACAGAAATTATCAGATAATTTGTATGGAATTTCAACTTAATGTATTAACTAACAATGATTCGTGGGCTTACACTGTCTTCCAGCAACAAACTATTAAATACTTTAGTTGTCTCACGTCAATACACAGAAAAACGTAATAGAGTTCATCCAGGGAAAACGCAGATAAGAACATGAAAATTCCGACGTTATGTGCTCACATATTCACTTCGGAAAGATGAAGTTAGCAGTTACTATTTTGCAAAATTTCAAACTTCATCTTACATTATCCGCCATATCGATTTACTTCAAAGACATTGGGATGATCGGTAAGGATTTTCATCTTTTTCAGCACATGCCGGTTTATGTAAGGCTTCAGAATTCGTTTAATCAAATTAACAATCAAGGGTTTTAACAAATATGCTCTTTATAATATTTGCCAAATATTCATTACAATAATGAAAATTCTACAGCAAGCTGTAGACTATAGCACGGAATTTTATTTGAACCACTTTCTTGCCAATCCAAAGGTATGCCATGAACGCTTCAGAATGAATGGAATGAAAATAATTCCCTACACAGCTCAGAAGCTAATCATGTTTATTTCTGCCTTGTGGCTGGGAGGCCGTGATAGCTTAGTGGTCAAGATATCGGATCATGGCAGGTATGTCATGAGTTCAAGCCCAGTACCACTAAAGCCTCGCCGTGTAGGAGAGCTATGCACGCAGCTCAAAAATTCTCCTGTTAGTGTAGTGGTAGTTAGGAGAGGGTGGGCTGGGATGACACCAGCTCAGGTGTCATCCTCGTCATTTGACTATGGTTCAAAATTACAAGGCCCGTTGCCAAAAGCACTCGTGTAACTGAACAGTGTGACATTAATTTCACTTACTCATTTACTGCCCTGTAGCTATTTACTACCAGCAGGTTATCTATGCTCCCCTCTCCTTAAGCCCCTGCAACCCCACTTAGAAGTCAATCCCCTCAAAACCTATTTTGCAACGGATCTTTACTGCATGAAAAGGAATTTATGTACCAAATTTTTAAAGACAGTACGTCTAATAGTTCAAAAATGAAAATAATTATCTATTAGCCTTTTAATATCCAGTAACGCATCTTGGGGGTCAACCTTTGCAAAATCCATTTATGGCGGATGTCTACCCCATAAAAGTAACATGCCCACATAATTTCAATACTGTAGGTTCAATAGTTCTAGAAATATCTAGAAGAATGAAGTAGTGAGCCACTTAACTCCTAGATGTATTTAGATATTATCACAATTTATTAAAATCGTAATAATTGTTCCATATTTAGAAATGCCACTTTAATTTTCAAATTTCAAAACAAAGATTAAGACGTGTGTTCCTTTTCGCTCGTTGGGAATTATATTTACCTTATGGAAGTATATGATGTAACTTTTTTTCACGGACTCGTCATGGTCTCATTGCATTATTACACATTCAGCTATCTCTTCTAATAATTTTCCATTCTTTGTTGCAGTTTTAGAAATAAAAATACAAATGAGACTGTATTTTACTTTGGGGCATCGAAAGGCCCAAATGTTCTCTTAAATGTATTTTTTACATTTAGCAAAAAAATGTGTAATATATCTATCGGGAGAATCCCCCACTATTTATGGTACTTGGATACTAATTAAAAAGCTTTTAAGATCGTGTTAATACGTCGTGATACTTTAAGGTCGTGTTAGAGTTTGCAATTTGTGTATTTGCGAATTGCAATTTTTATTTTGAAGTAAATTTTGATGTTCTAGGAATGCATTTAAATAGTATAAAAATATAATCACACATATTTAAAGCATGTATCTTAGGTAATTGAATGGAAATAATTTCATTTATATTCAAATTTTGTTTATCAACTAATAATTATTTAAAAAACGAAACACAATTGTAAATCTCATCCTTTCATTTTTATAGATGTACAAAAAAATGAAGCTATTTTTTTCCATCAAAATATCATGGCAATGATTAAAATAACTAATTCACTTCTTGAATTCTTTTTTTTTTTTTTTGGAACCTTGTCAATGTTTATAATCAAATTAATATTGAATTCCATATGCAATACAGTTTTGCTTCCTGGCGGTAGCTAGTTACTCAATTTATAAATAAATTTATTTAAATCTAAAATCAATTTGTGTTAAAGAAAAAGGAAATAGCTTCGATGTAACACAAACAGAAATAAATTCTTTGAAATCATTTCTCTTAATTTTATTATATCATTAAGAAGCTCAAAAACATACTAAATTGTAATCTTACGTTTTCCCTTAAATGAGATATTTTGCGTGCCATTTTTTTCTATGGTTAAATATTTAAATCAGTGCGATGGATTTGAAAGTATCTGAATACTTTTTCCATTAAGAATACATTTAGTAAAATGGTATGTGGAATAAGTATGTAAAATGCCAGATACATGTCTAGCGTCCAATCTTTTTCCCTTTATGTGTCTTGACATTTCAAAACTTATTATAGATCAGATTTCAGATATATAAAAGTTTCAATCAAATTTTAATCATTCTTAGTAAAGAAAGCCAAGATATGCGGCACAAAAATTGTTTTTTTTTCTAAATTTGAAAACATTATTTGTAGTAATGTAATTAATGTAAAACGTGCAAATTACTCGTATATTTATATCGTATTTAATCAGAAAATGGAGAAAAAACAGAAAATTCATTCACACAATTTCATGAAACTGGTATAATACATTCTTATTTAGAGATATATAAATTTATATTTGTTTTTAACCCTAGAATGCTACCCTTTGAAAAACTTACGGGAATGGTACCCATTCGTCTCTCAGACGACCTGCATTTTGGCATGCTTAAAACATAATTTAAAAGTTAATAACATAAAAATTATACGACCTGCAGATGGTTTCATAGCATCCAATCTTCACGTAAACAAGATGAAACTTAGATGAAACAAAAACACGCACACAAAAAAAACAAATTTTTCTTTTTTTTTAGTTTCTGATTGTTCAGGTGATTCAATGTTTGGCTCCAATTTCATAAGTTCACAAATAATTTCCCTTGGTATTCAGGATAAAGTTGCTACATTTAGGCGTTTTTCTATCCATTGCGCAAGCGTTTTCCATCCATTGCGCATTTCTTCTAGATAATGCTTATTCAGATTTACAAGCCATATTATACACTTATAAAACATGTGCATTTAATAGACTGATATTTATCATGCCATAAAAAACGCCAAAAGACCATCGACAAGTTTTTCAACTGCATGGCATGTTTTTACACATCTGATCTAATGTATCTGTAGCGATTCCATCTATATTAGCCAGTAACAATCTCCGCACTATGGTGATCCTTTTGGTGTAGTGGTTAAGTTACTCGGTTTCGGATCCGAAGGTCCCGAGTTCTGACCTACCGGATAAGCGCGCCACATAATTGGTGACCCTGGCTGAAACTCATAAAAAGGCAACCTTCTGAACTGTGGTGTGTGGAACTATCCACCGCAAATTCAACCGAAGTCGTCGCATAATGACGCAATCTTCAAGCCGTCACATGGTGACGCAACCCTGTAGCCGTCACGCACGAATGACGCAAACAGCAAAGCTGTCACAACTAGTGACGCAGCAGCTAACACGCTCGATATAACAACTACATCGTTCGTTCTCCTGTCCACCAACTCACTGGTAGAGGAGTGTGCAGCGATTCCATCTATATAAGCCAGTAACAACATTTGAAACATTCACCCTTGATACACGGGTTCCTGTGGCTGCATACAAGTAACGAGAGGAGCTTAGAAGCTGTAGCCTCTCTGTTACGCCTCGCTATAATCGACAAATAGCGATTCTCTCTGGTCATCGCAACTCTTAGATTACTTTACTCTGGCTTTCTGGAAATATATCCAGTATCCTGGAACTGTTTACATAAGTTACACAGGATCTTGTCCGTTAAATTGAACTCTCTACAAACCTAGACTTGATATTGGCCTGCTTCTAGCCTCCCCACAGTACACCACCTCATTTCATCAACTAAATGCTTGTGGTAACTCATTTTTACTCTAACAATTTGAATTGAACCAATTGCTTCAAAATAACACCAAGAAATTTTCCGAGGTGTACTGTCGAACGAAATACTTCTTAACTTAGACGCTATTATAAAGCCTATTTTTCTGCTGGATCCGCTTAAATACATTTGTCCGCTTAAGTATTTTCCTTACACGATTTACATTTTTATTTAGATGCGGTTGTTTTTCAATCAGTTCAATTCTTTTCATGCAATTCGATAAAATATGCAATTTCTCTTAATTTATTTCATCAGTGTAGACAAAAGAACACTGCCTAATACACAAATCATCCATGCGATGCCCGACCAGAATGAGTGCCAAGGCCTTCTGAACCAGATTTTTCCAACCAGCTTTACTGACAGAGAAATTCATTCAATTCTTAGTGTTACTAATCAGACTTAATCACGCGCGTTGTTTAGGTTTTACATATCTGTGTATTTCTATGTATACAAGGATGTCTTATGACTTCTTGAGGTCCTGGGCGCCTATACAAAAATTGGTCCTTAAGTACCTTAACGTAGGTTTGCAAATGGGACCAATTAGTTATATCATATTATATAGCATATAGATGCCTATCATATAATAGTGCAGTTTTGCCAGTTAGCACAAAAAGTTCGAAATTCCTAGTTTTTCAAAGGATATGTAAGGTATACCATTTAAGTTTTAAAATTATTTGGCTCATGAATTTACTGAGGCTGTGTAGAGAACGAGACGAGGTCACTATCGAGGCTGAGATCCTGGGCCCATGCCCTATGACGTCTTTGGAAGTGCTGAAAATGATATTCTTCTTTTTAGATTTCTCGGTTTACTTGCATCCACTGTAAAAATATAACTATATCAAAAAACGAAAATTTATCTAACGAATTTTTATTAGATAAGAAAAATAATATTGTGAATGATAACACATGTACAGTTGAGAACCATCGTTTTAACATTTTTTTAGACTTAATATCTCTAATACACTTTTTGTGGTTTGTACCTTATAAATATTTTGTATTACTATAATACTTTTTAAGAATATCTAAGTGCTTAGTTTGAAAAGTTTTGTATAATTTATTTACTCACCAAATTCTACAGAATATTAATTAGTCATATTGATCTCTCGATAATTTTGTGAAAAATATTAGAATAAGCTGCAAGAAATAAACAAACAAAAACAAAAGAATTATTAAATTGTACTTAAAACCTTTATTCTTATTTCAAGTCTTCAATGCATGTTGGAAAAAAGATAATTACACAGATTTTGTATGACGCCACGTGTTCATGAAGGCTTACAAATCACACCGCAGCAATGCCATGAAACTAAAAAATGTGAACAAATTTTTCATAAAAATTCATTTAATTTTGGATATGAAATTACATGTATTCATTTCATAACTGTAGTCATATATGTATTTAATCACTAGATATTAATTTCGTACGAAGAAGAGAAAAAATGATCCATAAATTAAAATACTTTAATATAGGTATATGTTTAGAAACAAGTGTTTTAAGAAATGCAAAATACATTTGTCTTAACGTTCCCCTCAAGTCCACAGTTCTGCAAAATTAATTAGTCTGCAGAATGTCTGTCCAAACCCTGTCTTCTATATACTCAATAAATGTTGAGTTGCTAGAGATATCAACTAGAATGAATCGAGAGACATTGTAATCAGTGACATTTGTAATAATCCACAGTTGAATTAGAATAGAGTAACTTCTGTATTAAGTATCGATTGACTGAAGTATTCTATATTCTGTTACTAGTGAATTGAGTGATGTTCTTTTACAAATTTCATTTCGCTCTTACTCTACAAGAGATTTCGCTGCATGATTTGTCTCTCATTGTGTGCTTGAAAAACGAAATATTAATCGTTAGAAGACAAATATTCGTAGAATAAAAATGGTATAGTTAGAGAATGTTATCAAATGAAGTTGTTTTGACAAGATTCGTTTTTTTTTTGTAATTGAATACTTTTAAATATAGTACAAGAAATCAAATGTATTCTCTAATTATTCTTGCATTTTTTTAAAAATAATCAGTTACTTTAAATATATCTTAAATGGTGATATTGAGCAAAATAGAATGATTTTATTTTTACTACACTTAAAAATATTTTTTCTACTATCCATTTTCAAAACGATATGACATTGTATTCAAAGAAAGCAAAACATCAAATAGAAAACAAGTAAAAAAATAACGAATTATGAAGAATATATATGTAACGAATTATATATGTAAGCATGAGCAAGTGTAGTTATATATGTACTTCATAGATTTTAAATGATGGATGTATTGTAAGATAAGAAATTGTACCTGTAAACCTTAAAGGAAATAAAACTATATTCTCAAGACATATAATTTAAGAACAGAATAAAAAATAGGAGTTAATTTCAAAATCCAATGCTAAGAACCTCAAGGATGTGGAGAAAAAAGTACAGAAATAATACAAACATTTAAATTTGCAACGTGAATCTGGCATCAGAATAGAAGAAATTAGAAAATCTTTTCATTAATGAAAGTAACTACGAAGGTATTTATTTTATGCAAAAATTAACCTTTCTAAGTGTATTTCGGAATTTGTATGATGTAATTCAAAATTTCTACAGAAAAAGAAAAAAGCTAATGCGTTTTTAAACAAACAAAAATAGAACGCATTTCAATCACAAAATATTTTTTATCACCATCATTCTTTTAGAAATTTTGATTTAATAATTTGAATATAAAGATAATATTTCTAAAACAAATGAATAAAAATTTACTTTTATGTATCATAATCTAACTGTTAATAATAATTTGTTTCGTGAATGTAATTTTCAAGATAGAACTAGACGTTAAAAGTAAAATTTATAAACGTGGGCAGAGTTTAGTAGTCTCCATTCCTAAATCGATTTAGTTCTTTAGGAAAATTTCCCGTAGATGAATTGATTCAAGTCACGCGTTCTTGAAAACCTTGTAAGGTATCCGACTACCCTAAAACTGTGAAGTTTGCCAAAAATTGACATTTTTTTGTGATTTTATTTTATGGGCCATCTTATTAGCTTTATAAAAATACCAAGTTTATCAGCAAGTGTTTTAGTAAAAGCAGATGCCATTACTTTAAGCAAGATGTCATACTTTAAAACGCGTTTCACTCGAGATGTGATTTTTTGAAAATAATCAAATGGGGTCAGTCAGCGATTGCTAAAAAAGTTTTGAACATAATTACCTGAAATTTTTTCTGTAAGTTCCTTATAATAGTAGAATTGTTTTAACCTTCAGATTTATAAATCACTGTTTTATTACAAAATTTACAGTCCTTTATGGGAATATAATCACTGTCTTTTTAAGCATTTTCATATAGTAACCGAGATAATGTGCTCTAGTTTTCGTAAAAAAAAATATCTCTTATTCTCAGGGTCATTTCAAAATTGAGTAATATAGTAACACATAAGATTGAAAAAATTGAAAATTTATTCATAAACCTTTGGTGCAGAATGGGCCGCGTTTATGCTATTTTTTGTCAATTTTTACCTATTGTTTCCCATTTCAGTAATAATAATTTCTTTTTCTCTTCTTAATTTTAGCACATTTTTTTTAAATGCACTAAATAAATCTAAAAAAAATTGTCGTAACCATTCGGATACCTTAAATCATGTCTTTACTGTCTCATCAATCTTATCTCTGAAATACAGACGATTTCCACGTAGGTTTAAAAAAAGTCAAGCAATGTAAGGAGAATAGGGTGGATGTTCCAGGGCTTTAATGTGTGTGTGTGTTTAGAGTAAAAAAATTCAACTAGTGGTGTAGTTTCAGAAGATTCAATATCGTGGTGAACCATAAATGCTGTAATTTCCAATTGCAAAACTTTTGAATTGTATGATTTTGTTTATTAACATCTCAGGAGCCGGCTGAGTGGCGTGGTTGGTTTGTCGTTGACGTTCTGCATCCAAGGTAGCGGGTTCGACCCCGGCACAAGTCGGTGGATTTTCATGATACAGAAAATCAACAGCGGTCATTTCGTATGATTATGCGGCAAGTAAAATATCCCTAATGTGTCTGTTTGGATTGGGTGTTCTCGATAAAATTAAATCCTAATATAGGTTCGCATAGTCAGAGCTTAGGTGTCTCCTTCTGTGGAGGAAACTGGGCGTGAAAATTACCTGCGGTGATTGGTATCCACTTATAGGGTTCCGCACTAAAAAGAGATACCGTTTCCAGGGGAATGTACTGGGTCTGCAATGGCAAACAACCAATTCGCAGACCATTATAAATAAAAAGAACCATTTCTGGAGAACTAGAAGAATAATGATAAAGAACTTTGAAATGTTTAACCAGGGTTAAGTGGATAATAACTTAGCCCGTATCTTGATCCTCAAACCTCTACATCCAGCCAATGTGAGGACTTTGATAATAGGAAAATTTATGATGCGTCAACTTCTTTATATGGCGGTTCCTTAGATGCACCAATATTCGAAACCACGTTTCATGCCACTCTGGTTTAATAGCTTTGATCAGACCTAGATTTTAGCTGAAAATGGTTTACAAAAACGTTCTTGTTACTCGTTGTATTCTCATCACATCTTCGTATCGGACTATCTTCAAAAATTCCCATTTTTCTTTCTTGACATGTTTGATTGCCAGAAAAGAAATGCATCTGCCTCCTAGTCAATTCAGACATTAAAAGTAATACGGATTCCAACATCATTACATTTTTCAATATCTTTAAGGATTTCTTTATTGGTTCTCTGACAAGTTACCTTATTTTATTTTTTTTAAATAATGAAGATAAAAATCACGATTTATACAAAAACCTATTTTTTAAAAAAACGGTTTTGTTTAGTTTTTGAATTTTTATTATATTTTATTTAATTTATAGAAATTGACAAAAGTATTGAAATCAATATCAGAATCAAAACATAAGAAAAAAATTAAGGATTACATATACATACGAGTATTTCAGGAAATAACGAAAACTCAAACAAAAACTTCAAATAATATTTATGTTATTTTCACTCATAAGAAAATAGGATTTTTAAACACAAAATATAAGTCTGGTTTTTACTTAAGACACAAAATTGCTAAGATTGAAATTACTCGTTCACTAGCTACCGAACTTGATTTTATATTTTTCAAAGCATCAAATAACAAATTTAAGTTTTTCTTTTATTTGTTGACTGAAATAAAGAAAATTCAGATTTCAGTGTCTTTGGATTTGTAAGTTTATCTTCATGATCTTCAAGAGACTTATGAATTGGTTTTCCCATGGCTTCTATTAAAAACGCATTACTCTGATCAGTAGTTTCTTCACTTTTCTCTTCATCAGAATCCGTTTCTACTTAAGGATTTGGAAATAGTCTAGACAATATTCCAGATAATTTAATAACTTCGGCTAATAAGCTAAAGAAAAAGTACACTAGATTTCTTCGCTGAACTAGAAATGATTCGTACATTTTACAAATAAAGCAAACGAGATAATTGCTAATTCTACCTGTCTTCGTTCTTCAATTCATTTTATTAAAGCTAATAATAACTTCAAACTTATTTCAATGTAAAGATTTTTAAATTCTCTTAACAGAAATTCAAATATACCTTCATTTGTCAAAAAGTTAGTTTCTCGTCATCCCAAGCCTTCAACTGTTAAGTGAATCAGTCCCAAGATTTTCTAAAATTTTTAAGGCTATGGATAAGAAGAAAAAACATATAAGAAGTAAAAATATCATTCAATGCTCCAACACTCAACACATTATTTTACTTCCAGATATCTTCCAATAATATCCTCCAAACACTATTCAACCTTACTTTTTACAGTCAAGAATTCTTTTCTTTTCCTTTTTCTTTTTTCAACTTCTACTATTAGCTCACTCACTCTCTCTCTCTCTCTCTTTTTCTCTTTATATATATTTATCTTGTTCAAATTTTCAATCGTTGATAAAATACTTCCTATTGATCAAGTTCAAATAATTTTTTTTAAACTTGTAGTGGATGCACTGGATGTTAATACAGTTTTTCCAAATATTAATTCATTAATAACCAGTTAATTAATAAATTTAATTATTTACTGGTTTTCAACGCCAACTTAGATTCGTCATCATTGTTGTAACAATGTAACTTTTAAAACTATTACAAAAGTTGGCGACGAAACCCGGTTTTTCAGTCAAAGTAGCCAAACCGGGTATGCATTGTTACAACAATGCAGACAAACCATGCTCTTTTTTCAATATTTTAATAAAAATACAACAAGAATTTAAATACAATTAATAAAATACTTTCTTTTCATCCATTCTAAGTAGGAATTAACTTATTTTTTATATACTACTTGTTTGATGTAATTTAGAAGAATGGTGTTTCTTATCGGAGGTTTTCTAAAGAATTTACAATTTTTTCTAATTTGATAAGCAAATTGTTGGTAATTGTCCGACAAAATAAGAACATAATTAGGACGGTTCTATCCACGACCTTTTCACTCACAGTCCTCTTGAGGAATTTTTAATTCTTAAAAATTATTTTATTAGAAAGCTTCCTCCAAAGAAGAGAGCATGAACAGGCCAATTAAGACTGCTATATATAATCTAGATAGAGAGAAATATAGTCTGCTAGCAGAGATGAGTGAGTGATTTTTGGTTTATTGGCGCAATAACGATTTCGTTATACTGCGCAAAATTTGTTTTAATATCTGTGGTCTAGACGGGAAGAGAAAGAAAGAATGAATGAATGACAAGAAAGAGGGTCGAAAGTAGAGAAGGATCACTAGGTACCGGGTTCGTGAAGCCATGTTTACGAAAGACAGTAAACCCGTGGGAAAAGAAAAGATCACTAGGACACTCGGATTGTGACATCCGTACTCACCTAAAGTGAGCTGAGGGAGTCTGCTAGCAGAGCAGTAATTAATTAAATTGAATGTGAGGCGTGGATATGAATGATTGATAATTGTATTACTTAAGGTGAGGATCTGTTACTTGAGGTTGAATCTAGATTAGATAGCTAAGAAGTCAGAGCTATTGAATTAAGTAAGTGTATTATGTATTTAAAGTCTTCTCATATCTCGCATACTTCATTAATTGTCCTTATATTTATTAATTGGGTCTATCTCTAGACTTGGTAATTAAGTTTTGTGTTATGGTTGACATTGACAATAAATTGATATTAGTTTGAAATTTGGCTAGTCTTTCTTCCGATCCTCCCCACACACTGAGAGAAAAGAAAACGCTTCCGCCCAGAATGTTCTCAATTACAAACATACTAAAGATAATCTTAATCATTATAATCGTATTCGTTTTAATCTTCCGATTCCTCACGTGAAACGTTTACTTCGGCTTCATCTTCATCATCTTCAGCCATTTCTCCATGTTTCTATAACACATCAGTAGCTGCTAAGTGGATGGCCTGTGAATAGCATAGTTGATTAATTATTGATGATAATTTGATGTTTTGTTCTCATAACAGCAGCACCATCATTTGTTGCTGCAAATATATCAGTTTCTAGATTCAAGTTGAAATTGTGTAACCTTTCGGATACCAGTTCTAAGGTTCTCTGAGTATCACAAGAACCAGATATTGGCTTTTGATCCGAAATTGTAATATTTTGCCACGCATTAATGTTTAAATAGCTATGATTTTCTTTTACCAATCTACTCGTCTAAAGTTATAAATAATTTTTTCACGATTCTTTTTTTAATCGAATGTAATTCAATAATAGTTTCACGCTTATAATTGTTTTAAAACGCATGAATGAGATCCATTACTCTAGAGTTGTTTCTTGATAATGGAGGTTCTTGTTGAAAAGACTCTCATATGAATAAGATATTTATAATGCTATTAATAGAAAATTCATTCATTGCTGCCAGTTTCCATATGATTTCTTCTAAAATACTCCTTTTCACTTTAATGAAATTTAAGATATTCGTTTATTTGTTTTGAAGAATAGGAACATTCAGGCGTTTCTTCATTGGTGATCGTTTCTGATTTATTCCCAATCATTATTTTATGATTTGCTTTCAAATGATTCTGCAGATTATTCATAGATGATTCTTTGCTGCTCAACATTTTATTCAAATGATTGCTGATTGTGTCTTGACTACCTTTAACATTTTGAAACTATTCCAAACTTATGACTCATTCATTTTTATCTAAAAAGAAAAATGAGGTTATTAAATACATATTTTTGAAGTTTAATTTACAATTTTAATATTATAAATATTAATATTAATGCGTTTTAAAATAATGTAATTTGCACAATTCTTAGGAATTTTGAAAAATTACACAACTTTTCTCTCTTAATCTAATTCCGAAGCTTGATACAGATATAATTTATATCGAATATTTGCGAAAGAAAATATGGATTCTATTAACATTCTGTGTTTCATTTAAAATCCCATTCGACAGAAGCCAGAACTTTTTATTTAACATTAATTTTTGAGAAAAGAAATTTATATGATAACATTAATGTTTTAAAATGTAAAATACAAAATACATAAAGCACATAAAAAAGCATATAAACATAAGGAAAAGCATATAACACATAACTCAGCGTTTTTCAAACTGTGGGGCGTGCCAACTCTACGAGGGGGCGCAAGCATATTGAAAAATGAAAAACAAAAGAGAATTTAAAAAAATGTTTTATTTACTGAAAGTAAGCAAAATACATTCTGACATAATAAAAAAATAAAATACACATTTACACCGATATATTACACTTATAAATGTATCAGTGCTACACAATGTATTTTATAATTAATTTAACTATACTAAGTTGAGAACAAGCTTAATAATTACCAGTGACCTCATGGCATTGTCATATATAAAAATGTATCCAAAAATGAATATTTATCTTTATGATTTGTACGATTTATAATTAATCCCTAAACTGCTGATTAAAAGTTACTCGATTTGCTTCAAAATGCCAACGGTTTTCCACGTAGGCTCGCGTATGTGGTGCATTGGGGGAGGTGGACAGGAATAAGGAATAAAAAAAATCTGAAATAAGTAAATCTCCCTTTTTCGCAAACATTGTCAAGGTCATTCCAAAGCCTTCGGAATAATTTTATGGATAGCAGTGCAGAGAAAAGATCATACTTCGGAAAAACGTATCTATATGTCCGAAGAAATTAACGCTTTGACTGAGCGAGGCGTTTATATACGCCGGTGGCACATAAGAGGTTAAGGTCGTATCGTAGTTTTAGCTTCAAAATACAGTATCATTGAATCCAATACATTGTTACAGTATGAGGGGGGCGCGATGAAAATTGCGATTGAATATTGGGTCGCGAATATTGAAACTTTGAGAAGCACTGCCATAACTTATTTTTTTATCAAATATTACAACTTCATATTTATGCATACAGTTTTCATTAACAATATTAAGGTATCCGCCTACTTGCGACAATTTTCTTTTAAAAAAAAATTGGTGATATAGAATTTTTTTCAGGTTGTTTTTAGATTTGTTTAGTACATTTGAAGAAAAATATGCTAAAATTAAGAAGAGAAAAATAAATTATTTTTACTAAAATGAGAAAAAATGGGTAAAAATTTACAAAAAATAACATAAACGTGGCCCATTCAGTACTAAAGGTTTATAAACAAATTTTAATTTTTTCAATTCAGATGCGTTCCTACGTTATTTTTTTGTGAAATGCTCTCAGGATAAGGATATTTTCTTTTTTACAAAAACTAGAGAACTTTATCTCAGTTATTATATGAAAGTATTTAAAAAATCAGTGATCATATTCACATAATAGACTGTAAATTTTGTAATAAAACAGTGATTGATAAATTTGAAGGTTAAAACATGCTTCTACAGAGCATGCACAAAAATGTTCAGCTAATTATTTTCGAATCTTTTTGAGCAATACCTGTCCCCTTTAAACATTAAAAAAAACACATTTTGAGTAAAACGTGTTTTAATGGTCGATTACTTGCTTAAAGTAATGACATCTGTTATTACTAAAACACTTGATGTTTTTGTTCTAGTGAACGGAAAATAAAATACTTGGTGTTTTTATAAAGCTCATTGGATAGTCTATAAAAAAAATCATAAAAAATAAGTCAATTTTTGGAAAAATTCACAATTGACTAGTGACGCGAATTGCACAGATATAATAGCATAAAATCAATCGGCCAGTCGTATTCTCTACGTGCTCAGGCACAGCTGCACAGTGTACAATGCACATGCACTTCCCAACGCAACTGGCAACTTTGAAAAAATGTGTTTGTTGCCCGTGGCATAGCATAAAAAGGAAAAATCTCAAATAAATTTAAATTAATTTTACATAATAATATGAATTCTTTAAACCGGTTTTTAAATATGACAAATTTACTTCAAAAACCGGTTATAAAAACCGTCAAAAAACCCAAATAAAATGAAAACCTATATTTTTTATTTCAAATTTTTCGTTAACAGTTGTACTTATAGTGCTACATGTAGTATAATGAAGGTTATTCAAACTTTATGGAAACGATTATTTAATTTTTTTTCTTCTTTGCATATTGTTATAATATTTTGGCAGCTTCAGAATAATCGCCTGCTAATGTTTTCTTTTAATTTTAATGTAAAATAAGAGGCACTTATTTTGAAAACTGCTTCGAAAATTGATAGATGGCTCGAAGGTTACGTAACTGCTCTTTCCAAGGAGAAGTATTCAGATCAACAAATTTTAAGCGATATAAAAATCTCGGTTTTAACATTTGAAAAAAAAAATTACAATATATTAAACTTGAAAGGAAAAAACATCTAGTTAAAACTAAAAATGTAAATCTGAACACAAAAATTCATCCTAAAACTGTTTGAATATAAACCCCTATCAAGTAAGCAGAGTCTCTGATCCTACAAGAAAATAAGCCGACTCACAAAGATGTTCTGCATTGAAACTATGAACGTCTTTTGGCGCTGTAAGCAAAATCATTCATAAAGATTTTTGAAAATTAAAATGTATGCTTAAACCCAAAGTTCATTTAAGTTTTTAAATTATCATTTATTCATTGTTGAATTTATCCTTAACTTTAAAATTTGAAGCTGGAATTACGTGGCTGTGGAATTAGTCTTGCTCTTCAATGGATATTAATTAACGGATCTGTATTTATTCTCTCTGTTTACGAGGTCTCGGGTGAGTCCTGTATCGTTGTATTAGATTCCGTCTCAAAAGAACAGGTCAAACAAATAAAAGTGTGTAAAGAAGAAAAAGTTCAAATTTAAAAAAATTTAATGTACCATATTTTTATAACGGACTAAAACTAGAAAATTCCTCCTTTTCGTTTACTTTTTTCACATTTTTATGCATTGTCATCCACTTCTGAGCTATGGTGCAAATTTCGAGTCTCTAGCTCCTCGGAAAGTCACACAGTTTAAAATCAATTACAAAATTCTACCCGAAGAGACATTAAAGAAAGCGAGTTAATAAAAACGTGGTAATATGAAATGTCAATCGTTTTTTCACCTTTCAAACGTGTTCCTTTCATGTTAATTCGTATCATCATTTCTAAGCGTATTGCTTTATAAAAATAGAAAATATTTAGCAGTTAGAAAGCAAATTTTTTTCCACATGCATGAGCCTTTTATTTTTTTATTTTCATTTTCAGAAAAATGTTTATATTATGGTAAGCAATTGCTAACACACACCCACCTTTCATTAACTCAGATACAGAACACTTTTTTTGTTTTATTTCTATTAACCCCGCAAGTGTATTTTATACTTCTATACAATTAGCTTTAAATTTAAAACAGCTTTTTAGCTTTAAATACTTTAGGATTACACCTTATTCTTTTAGTCGCTAAATCTCAAATAAGTCGCAAAATCTGGAAATGGTGTATGAAACTAGTCGCCCTATCTGGAAATGGTATATGGAACAAGTCGCCAAATTTAAAAATGATATATGCAGTAAGTCGCCAAATCTGGAAGTGGTATATGGAATTGTCGTCAAGTCTGATTATCCTTATTCCTGACGATCCTGAAAAGGACAATTGATCAAAATTATGAAATTATTGTATTGTCATCGGTCCTTGACAAGTTTGCGAAATTTCGAATGAATCCGATCTTTTTTAGTGGGTATAAATCGAGTTCTAAGATTCCGTTACATGCAAGTGAAACTTATAAAAGCGTGTTAAAAAGATCAATTTTCTATTGTTCAACTAATGGGAATATTCGTACGAAAGGGCTTCGTAGGTGTACAGAAAAGTACTCAAGTGAATTAATTATAGTTGCTGGATTGTATTAAAAATGCAAATTAAAAATAAAAAGCCCCGAGTAAAGCCAGATTTAAAGCCTTCTACAACCAGCTGAATAATTCAAAACCAACTATTGAAAAAGAAATTCTAGCTTTATATAGAAAGGATATTGAAAATACACTGCTGGTCACCGTAAATGCAACACCAAGAAAGACAAGAGATAGCACAACAAAATCTATTTTGTAGATAACATGTTGAACAAGTATTAAATGATTAAATTTATAGACTTATGTGAAGTGTAGTTCCTGCCAGAATCAGTAGGCAGAGAGAGTAGCCACCATTGTTGGAGATCACCGCTGCCACACACCTCGGCATTGATTCAAAGAGACTTTGGATGTCTTCTTGGGGTACAGCACAGCAAGAAGCTTCCACACGTTGCCAAAGTTGATCTGGTGTGGCAGCTGAAGGTATAATCTGGGTCAATCGTTGAGCAACCATGGACCACATGTTTCCTATCGGCGAAAGATCCAGACGGCCAGGAAGCAATTCAATCTGGTGATTGACGAAGAACCTTTAGGACAATGCGTGCCACGTATGGTTGCACATTATGTTAAAATATGGCTGTGGCCAAGCCCTGAAGGTAAGGAAGGACAACTGGCTCCAACACCTCGGAGATGTAGCGCTAGCTGCCTAAAGTACTGGCAATGCGTACTAGAGGTGTGCGAGAGCGATATCCAATACCGCCCCATATAATAATACCCAGGGCAGGACCAGTGTGGTGGTGCATAACGTAGCTGTTCAGCATCCTTCTGCACGGTGTCTCCAGACTCGAATCCGACCATCGCGGTGTTGCAGACAGTTGCGTGACTAGTCAGTAAAGACATATTTATTTCCATTCTGCCGCCCATATCCTTCTTTCATCGCTCCATTGGCGGCGGAGACGTCTGTGGTTCTGCATCAAGGGTAGACCAGAAATGGACGTCTTGTGGACAGACCACTCTGCAATAAACGGCGTCGAATGGTACGCACAGACACTAAATGATGCGTTACAGACTCAATGTGATGTGCTATGGTTCGTGATGTGACTGAGCGATCCGTCACTGCCATGCGCAGAATTTGCTTGTCCTCACGTGAAGTGGTTCACTGAGGGGGATGCGATCGACCCCGTCGATCCGTCGTACCCTCCGGCATCCAACGGTCACATATCCGCATTACAGTTGTTCGGTTTCTTCCAGCACGACTACTGATTTCCCTGAAAGATAATCCACAATCTCGATAGGCCACTATCCTTCCTCTGTCGAACTCGGATACTTGATCAAAAGTTGATCGCTGTTTTCTAGGAGACATAACTGACCGTTTTTTGAAAAAACCACAAGTAAAACACAATTGTCGAACTTGAAATCGTCGAAATCTTCAAGCATTAAATAGCGCTTTGAGGTGGCTCCACAGGCTTGCGTGATGTGTGTCTGCGCTGAAATTCTAATCATTTGCATATCTCACCTTCCCTAATGCATATAGTAAATTT
Organism: Trichonephila clavata; assembly: GCA_019973975.1. Lineage (NCBI taxonomy): Eukaryota > Metazoa > Arthropoda > Arachnida > Araneae > Nephilidae > Trichonephila > Trichonephila clavata. Next base: position 2,447 of record BMAO01035628.1, on the reverse strand, counting down.
CATGTTATTTGCGTGCTTTCTTCAGGGTATTGCATTTACGGTGACCAGCAGTGTATTTGTCTTCATATTGACAAGTTCTCCTCCCGCGTTTTAAAATCATCCTACCACTTATTTAGCAAAGAAAGTATTAAAAATAGGAGTAAAATAAGTACCATTTGATGAAATACCTGTAAAAATCACCTTTTCTGCTTTCAGTTTATTAAAACGTGTCTTAGAAATACGACGTCCAAGAACACTGAGGGGATTTAGGAAAACGTTTGAAGAGGAATGGAGTAAAACTGACATGACAGCACTAAGAAAATGTTTACTTTCATGAAAAATTTGAGCTATTGTTAAGATTCAGGACTATCAGATACAAGCAAATCGCCACAAAAAATCGGCTTTTATAGATAAAAATTTACTATCAAAATCATTTGCATAAAGGGATAACGACCATCTCATTCTAAGTCACTTCTATAGTATGAAGTATGTGCAACAGTTATAATTGATTCATATTTTTCACGGGGTCGATGGGCTTTCTGGCATTGCAGGTGACGAACATCTTCCTGTGTCCTTTTAAACCTGAAGATTACGTTAGTCTCAATGATACTTTGTGAAGTATTTGAATATGATAGCGGGAAATAAATCTCAATGTTTATATGTTAACTTCAGTTATAATAATTATTCTTCCTAGTTTCTTGCATCTCGTTTTAATATAATACAATATTATATACCTGGGGAAGTTACAATTATGATTTTTTTAACTTCACAACTTAATTTTCTTTTCTTTCAAAATTTTATTTTACTAAAGTTAAGTAATAATTGATTTTCAACACTCTTTGAAAATATATAACCTAATTTTTCACAATTTATCTATAACATAATTCATCTTAACTTATTTGGAACATAATATATGGGACAAAATTTTTCCTTGCATATCTAAAACATATTTTTTAAAAAAATATCTAGAACATAATATTTATTTCAGTCAATGCTATCATTTTCTTACCAAGTTTGCCAATGGAAATTTTTCAGCACTTTTAAAAACAACTTTATATAAGGATCAAAAAATAAAATCAGATATTAAATGTCACACTTTAATTTTCATATATTTCAAACAGTTCAGCTTCTTATATATTCCATGTATTCAACATGGATACCCTGATAATTTTATTTATAGTTATATAACTATTAGTTCTTAGTGTAATTTATCTTGTAACAACAATAGCAATTCTAATTAGTTGTGCAGTAATCGATAGATGGCACCACAGGGTAAATAAGTTAAAAATAATATAATTTATATAAAATTAATGGTATTTGTCTGGGTTTTACTTTTATTTTCCATAAATAAAGGGTTTCTAAATGTATATATAAAGACTTAATGTTATTTTATCATAACTAGCTAATTTTATGCGTTACTGATATACTCTTTTCAGTCGCGCGGGGAAAATAGTTATTGTTGCACTCACGAGATAAGGTTTTTCATCTAATTGTTTTTAGCACTGTTTTTAAAATATACTAGGAATTAGTATAGGCTATAATTTTATTGTTTTATATTATTATATTGTGGTTTTATCTGTAATAGCTAAAAATTCTCTTAACATTTCTTACTTTCCCTAGGGACCAGAGTATTGGCAAATACAGGTGAAGGTTGGCTAGCCGCAAAACTTTATTTAAACCTGCAATCCTGGTTCCTAAGGCCAGGAGATTGCTATACTACTACTGTGGCTGATACTTTCACTATATTGACTAGTTATCTTGGGTTTATAACTATTTAGTGCATATTTTTGATATCATTATACATATATTATATATATATATATTATGTATATTATATATATATATATATATTATGTATATTATATATATATATTTTATGTATATTATATATATAATTAATAATAATAATAAAAGAAAAAATATCTATGTTTATTGATGTTGTACGAAAGTTCAGAAGAAATTTTGAATATGTTGCACGAAAAGTTTGATACTCTCTATCTTAAAACTTTAATTTTCATTTTTATAAGCTATCAGAGAACTCTTAAAATATAAGCAGTAATAACTGTCATAGTTTCAAATTTATATACTTAAATGGACACATTTTTCCGACAAGCTGTATAAAAAACAATAGGGACGAGTCATAAACTTTATACTCCAAAGCAAAATCTTGACAAGGCTCTCTCGCACAGCAAATAAGATAGAAAATTGCATAAGAAAAAAGTTGACAGTGATTAAGTGCTTAAATATTGACTTCAAGACATGAGTTGACTCACGCCGAAATTATCTTCGACATAACTTTTTTTTAAAAAAAAAAAACTAAAAAAAATAATAAGTGTTTCTAAATATCCTCTAGAGTCATCCAATACAAAACTTTTATCTCACTTTTTAGCCCATATTGACAAGGAAAAGTTTTTGGTATTTTTAGATAGTGAAATACAGATATATGAATAAAGATTAGCTTCTCATAT
>BMAO01035627.1:0-26437 GCA_019973975.1 Trichonephila clavata | reverse complement strand
CAAATGTACACAACTTCTTTATAAAGCCTATGGTATTGTTGCAGAGACTTAGCTGAGAAAAGTACTTAGTAAAGCAAGAAATGCTTATGTAGCACTAGTTGATGTTCCCGTTGTAGATGAGCTTTTTATTTGATGGTAGCCGATTGACAAGTGGCCGTAAATTTTTGGCATAGCTTGAGTTATTGATATACTTACAGGCTATTGTAATCTATTTCGAAGGTATGTGTAAGACGTGTCGCAATTGTTCTGTTACAAAAAAAAGAACTAGGAAAGTAGTCTTGAGCATGGCGTTTGGTGTGAAGGTCATAGGAGGGATTGTGATGTATTAATCGTTCTGGTTCAGTAACTTCGACGGGAAACGGAGGTAGCATTAATCCTTTGGGAAAGATCAAAAGCTTTGGGATTTCATTACTCCTTATTTTATGATGGTGATTGTAAAACTTTCAACTACCTAACAGAAAGAAAATAATGCATTAATCCTGTCGGTAAAAGGTTAGGCACTGGCTTACAAAATGCTCTCAAGAAATCGAGAGCCTGAAGCTATAGCCTTTCCCCCCTCCGAACGAAATGCATTTAAAAAGAGGACACAATTAAGAAATGAACTTTATATTATCGGAAAGCCATATTACAAAAAAGGAAGCGTTTCTTTTATAAAAAGATAAATATTTGCGTCTTTACATCACAGCATTTCGACTGATCAAAATTGCGTGAATAATCGTGCAAAATTTTGCTTGGTATTGTTTTCTTGAATAGGAATATATTATATGAAATGCTAATATATAACTTCTAGATAAATTTAAAAAAATGTTCAAGGGTACAAAGTCTTCTTCAAATGACAACTATATAGATCACTTCAAAGAAATAAAGAGTAAACCACCACATTTTACATAATATTTTTAAAATTCATTCTCATGACTAGACACCAGTCTAAATTAAACAATTGCTTCTTGTGTACTTTTTGCGGTTTGTTTGGTTCACCACACGCATTGTTCGCTTTATTTCATAATTCTTTAGAACTAAAGAGTTTATGCCCATTGTTTTAGCCTCGATAAACAAAGTGACTAAGAATTACTTTATTATGTCTTGCTAAGTGAAATTTGCAGAACATCCTAACAGTTACAAGGTTAAACTTTTAATTTTGTCAACAAACCGCACTTTAAATGTGGTGCATTTCGAATAAAGTTGCAATACAGTGCAAAATTATTGAAGTAAATTTTTATTTCAACTATTCCCATGGTTTCAAATATGGCTTTGAATTCAATACTTACTATAACTAATATTTTGGGATGCAGTATTCAGTTGCTAACTTTTGTTTTTAATTTTAAATGGTGTATCAAATATTTTAAAAATGCCACACAATACAATAAAACTTATGCCATTAGTGCATATGCTCTTAACATTTTTGTTGCTTATGCCATTTGATCGACAGTAACATCAACTCACACAAGGTCCACGAAATTCCTCGCGGCAAAGGGCTAGATTTTTACGTTTGTTAGCCTTAGTTTTGAGCACCATGCAGGTGACTGTACTGTTTTGCTCGGTTCCACCCCAATCTTGAGGGTGAACATCTTTGATGTGTGTGTGGGGTCACGTGCCTACCACCTCTTTCCCTTTCAACCTCACAAGAGGACTGGAAACTGTTGTCTAGCTCATAACCAATGACAGGCAATAGGTTTCGGTTTTTCTCATAATCTTTTACAAGTTCTTTAAAATTATTCTATATTGCATTCAAAACTGTTTTAGTAGCCACACGTAGTTAGTCTTTCGATCCAATAATTCTTTCATGCGTAATAAAATGAAAGATATTAGTGTAGTTTTCTATTGACACATATACGGCCAAAAACTTTTCAAAACATCTAGGAACTCCTTTTGCAATGACCAGACTAAGTAATCGAGAATTTTCGAGGAATATTGTCTCAAAATGAATTCTTAATCATTCTTTTCGAATAGCGATAAACATGATGCATAGATCCTCGTAATTTATAGCCTTGCAAATGTGTGTAAAATTTAAACCATTCCGCCTTCAAGAATGAAAAATAAGTTCTCAGGTTGAAAGGATTGTACATTGAAGTCCTACAGATTTGATGCAAATGTACATCAGTTCTTGTTGCTGTATACTGAAACCAAACTTTTTGATCATCGCTATCATGGAGACTAGTGCTTCGAATTTAAAAAGCGGGGAAGTTTTTTCCTCGGAGAGATCACGTCGCTTTTATGTAAGAGAAAATCCATGCTTATTTGTAGAGTTCAGCAATGGTATACAGTTTTTGTTTCTCGGTGACTTTGCAGTTTTCACCCTGTCAATTTTTCCCTGAACTGAACCAAATAAACAAACCAATAAACTGAAACCAAAAAATATCTTAATGATCTCTTTGGAAGCTATTTCTATGCAAATGTAACGCATTAAAGATATTAGTTTGGATTTCATACTGCTTGGGAGTGCTAAGCAAGATATCTTGCTTAAAATGAGCTCCTCCCGCTTCATGCAGCGTAGATCATTTTCTAAGAATCAAAGTTCATTGAAATGAAGGCCGTGAAAATATTGAAGATGCCAGAGCAGTACATAGATTCCTTGCGAATTTTTCACCGTTCTATGCTTGTTTCCAATTCCTCGGAGATCTAGCGGCAGCTAGATCAGATCGATGATACCGTGAACTCGAACGAAGCCAAGCACCAGTAGAGGAGTTGCCCAAACAATCCAGGATGTGACCTGGGGATGCCGGCGTCCGATTGCATTTTTTTGCACAATGAAAAGACTTACGTCCTGAGTTAAATGTCATGTTTTTCAGATGTCCACTTAAGAGTCTTGAGATGGCCATTTGATCATGTCTGTCACCCCCGAATTCTAACGCTCCTCCCGGTGTTTTCTTGCAGGACCAAGGATGGGCGGGAGGGGTGAGCCAGTCTTGTCTGACTGCTTTTTTCTTTATAGAGAATTTCTTTATTGGTTAGTATGTAGTCCCGGTTGGGAGGCTCAGAACAACCTCTTTTAGCCAAGATGTCTGTAGCCTCGTTCTTTTTTGGATGTTAACATGGGAGGGAATCCATTGAAAGTGGACTTCTATTCCCTTGCCTAGATTTTTAAGATGGGCGATAATTTGTATGCCCACGAAATCGCCTACATCGCTCCAGTTCTGTAGATGATGAATCGAGCTCAGACTGTCGGTAAGGACACAAATGTTTTTAGAATTGGTGCCGTCAAGAATGGTCTTTAATCCTTTATTTATGGCGATTAATTTGCTTCTGAAAACCGATCATTTTTCCGGGTTGCGTCTAGAAAGCTGGACTGGAAAACTTTTGATAAAGTCTCCACTCCCAGCGTTGTTCAATTCGTCTTTACTGCCATCTGTATAAATCAAAATGGAATCGCTCGGAATGCCATCTATGACTTCCAGAGCCAACCGTCTTGGGTATTCAGGAGCATCCGAGTTTTTGTTCGTGACGGACATGAGTTCAGTATGAAAATAAACTCCGGGTAGGCCATCAATCGGGTTCACACAAGGTCCCAGAGAAGATCGTTCTACTGAATTGGAAATTATCATTATCTTGTTAGCCAAGCTGAATAGGCTATTCTTTAATCTTTAGTAATTTATTCATTTGCGCAAATATTCAAATGTTTGATTTTCATAGCTTCTTAATTTGTTAAATATATGCTTCGATTCATTGATTCAATTCATGCGTCTTTCGAGAAGTATACTCGGGTAATTTTTTATTTAAAGATGTATCTCTTTTCCGGGAATTAGAAAGGAGGCATGTCCATATTTTCTCCTGAAAGCGTTTACTTCTAGATCTGTGCAAATTTTAACAGCAATCACAGCAAAACTCATTTGCTGTAGGTTTGGAACGGTTGGATTACGGAAAATCATGTTGATGAGTTGTCTTCAGAAAACTTCTTTTAAAAAAATAGGGCTCTAATATTCCAAAAAATATAACCGATGTGCGGAGGGAAAGTTTGTTTCTTGAAGAAATTCAACTTACTACAGCTTCAAGAATTGAATTATATTCTCGTGATCAATATAGCATTTGCAATAAGATTTTTAAATGCTGCCACAGACACCACACAATACAGTGAATGAATGTGAACTTCCCAATATCTTTTGAAAATAGGATTGAGACAAATTGGTGCAGAGCACAATTTAAAATGCTCAGTGGTCATAGGATGACCAGAGTCGCACAGAGTACAGTCCGGTGAATCGGCGATACCATTTCTGTAAAGATGAGATCTCGGACAAGTCTAAAATGAGGTACATAAGCTTTTCTAGGAGCCTCGGGAACCCAGGACGAGTATCAAATATATTATTTTTAATTAGCCAGTTTTTAAGTAATTTATGGTTGCTATGGCAATAAAATTTAGAAGTCATTTTGTATTTCATGTAAATATATTTAGTCGCCAACTCGATGCCTAAATACAAAACACTTAAAGTAATTGCACAGAAGAGTTTTGAAAGAAAATGTGTGTGCCAATTGTATCGAAATTTCGCCCGGATTGGATGTGTTGAGAAACATAGGGATTGAGGTTTATAATATTCAGCTTGAGGTCAAAATAATTCATTAATTTTTAAAAAAGGTGTATTATGATTATTCATATAGACTCCTTACCATTTTTTCAACATCTCATGCGATGCATTGTTGCATATTTCGTCTTGGAAGTAATTGAGCCTAAATTGTTAGTTTTCTACCCAAAAAGTCATCATTGATGTATAATCACACGCTCACAACGATTTAGAAACTTGCAATGGTATCGGCTGTGTCTGAAAGTCCATACATTCTACAGAATCTGCCAAAATAAAAGATGCCATTCGTTTAAAAGTGTAAGCTAATCTAAATCCAATGGAAAGAACTAGTTAGAACCGAAAAGCTCCAAAGTTGGTAATATTCGATCGGGGTGTTTGTCTCTATTTTACTTTACAATCGTTATGAAGAATACTATGACTAGCGAAGTGTAGAAGTTAAGATAATGGGATACTAAATTTCATTTTCCCTCCGATTGTATATTGAAATTATAAGGTACTAGAGACCAGTAGCCCTCGTATAACTTTAAACCAAGAGCGTCAACCTGGCCGTCCCTCTAACTCTCTTGGGATAAACTCCAACAGCCCTCGTAAGTTTTGTAATTGGGCTGACAGCATGAGTTTCAAAACTACAAGGGGTGATCAAATGAAAAGGTACGAAACTACACGGTGGGTACAAATATAGACTTTATTCAAAATATACACCATAGGCCTGAGCACAACGATCCCACTGATGAACAAGCCGCAGGATTCCTTGTTCCCAGAATTGCTGTGACGAGACCCAGTCCTTCAGTGTCCTTGAGTACGTCGTCCGAGTTGAAGCGCTTTCCTTTCAGGTGTTTCTTCAGTGGACCAAACACATGGAAATCGCAGGGTGACATGTCCGGACTGTAGGACGGATGGTGCAACGTCTCCCATTGGAACTTGTCCAGTTCCATTTGTGTGACTCTGGAGACGTGTGGACGCGCGTTATCATGGAGCAGAACCACACCCTCCGTGAGCGGCCCCGGTCCTTTGTTCTTGATGGACCTGCGTAGGCGTCGGAGTGTCTCACAGTACACATCGGAGTTAATGCTTTTTCTGTGCTCGAGTAATTCTGTGCTCGCGTCATTTGGACGCCGCTTTTTATAAGAGCCTTTGCTCTCTCCTGCGCATGCGGGCACCCGAGCATGATCCGATCCCAGTCAAAGTCTTCAATGGCATCCCGAGATGTCTCGCTACATTCTCCCTTGGCGGAATATGCAAATATTTAACTGTTTCATTTTTATGTCGTTTCGTACCTTTTCATTTGATCACCCCTTGTACATCGATCTGTGTCATCCTGTGGTATGGAATATTTGATTTCCCGAGTAGATTCTATGAAATCCTTGCCGATGTACAGTTTCGTTGGATACCAAGTCACGTAGGAATCATGGGCAATGAGGAAGTGGACAACACGACTCGGTGACCAACGTCCCTCTTTGACATGAAGCATGTCATCAGACATCGTATTGAATAGTAGAATTAACCCTGAATACAGGGCATGAACCCTGGAGTCTGCAGTCGAATAAAAAACTCACTCCGTGAAACCTGTCATAGGAGCATGACGTGTGATATCAGTGAAAAGAACAGACTTCAAACTGACTCTCCTTCGCATTGGACTTTTACTCAAATTATACCTGTGTATAAAGTATTGAGGCCCAGTTGCCGAGTAGTAGCATATCGCGCTTCCACGCCACGGGTCCGGGGTACTATCCTCGGGCTGGGCAATGTCTACTCATTCTTTCATCCCTTCAGTGGGTCGATAAACGAGTCTCCAAGCAAGCTTGGTACTAAATACTGGAGGTTTCGCTTCAAACTGACCACCTGTTCGGGACATCTTCTCATGCACCTCAGCGCCCAATGGTCAAGTATGCAGAGATGGGCACAGTAGACCTTGGACCTTATGGACTGTTGCGCCACTGTATGTAAAGTATTTAAGGAGAATGCTCCAGAATTTTCTTCGTGCAAGGTCACATACTTATTGTCCAGTTTTTAATCATCGTACCACTTTTTTATTCATCTGTTCATAATGACTTTGGAGGGGAATTCCCCTCTAAAATCTCTTTGCTTTTACTTTTAAGATTGGACTTTTGTTAGTCTTTACCTTTTTTCAATATTGTATTTTTATAACTTTTAATGTTTATTACCTTTTATTTATTAACAAATGCTTGGTGTAGTTTAGCAGAAGTTTTCACCATAAAACTCTAATATCCCTCACTTTAGCGGCTTCGAGTACACAACGATGATATAAATTGGTCATTTATAAAGCGCGCGGGATGTCAGATACCCTAATTACATATAGTACTGCACGCACACATTGGAAATGGTCTGCGAGGGAAATGAATTTCTTTTGTTTTCTAGAGAAGTCAGATCAATTCAAACCACACATAAAACTATTCAAGAAACTAATTTCACTGGTAGAAAATATAGTTGATGTTGAAAGTTGCTTGCATAAAAATTAAATCTATATTGTACTCTTTATTTTTATGTTTATTCGTTGGTGTCGTGCTCTTAAAACGTCAACCAGTTACTGAATATGAGGGGATGTCAATGTATGAAGTGGAAATGTTTCAATGAGATATAAAATACAAGACCTTATATGTAATGTATACGAAAAGAGACTTTCACACACTCGCCAGAACATTACATTTACAGAATTGAAATTTGGCAGGTAGTTTCTTTTGTTGAGTAGAGACCCTCAAAGAATGGTTTTTGTAGAAAGACTTTAAAGGAGGATTACGAGGGATTTATAAAAAAAACTTCCCATTTTTGAACAACTTTTATTTCTAATGTTGGATAGCAAGACAACTACGAACGAAATAAGAAACTGAAGAGAGACAAAGTTTACGGAAGAGTCTATAAATCACTCGCTTCTGTCCAGCCTCTCAATATTTGCTCAACATGGATCCAGAGTAGAGTGCACAGCAGCGCACCGGTTAAATGGTATCCATTTCTTCGTTGTAGTCTCGCAGTTTATAAGCATTCTAAAGAGTTACCTGCGTAGTGTTTAAATTCTAGGATAGTCTGTCGTGGTCAGTGGTGATTCGAAAGTAGGCCGCGGTACTCTAGCTATGGTCATGAGCTCGTGTCTGGCGTTTTATTTTAACCCTAGTACCACTGAGATCCCACAAGCCCCGATACACGCTAATTCAATCTTCCCATTTGTTCTCCTACATTTGTAGCATTGAAGTGTAAAAACTAACTGGTAGAGCTATGAACGGTGGATCCTAAAAATTAAATTACGGATGTGGAGGTTTTTTTATTAAAGACGAGAATTTCTTAAGCAACGTGTTTATTGAGGATTCACAATGATGAAATTTATAGTGACTGTTTTTTGAAATCGCTAACTCCAGATTCACGCAAGTTGAGGTAGCGTAAATCGAGGATTTACTGTATTGACATTTTTGCTGAGTTTCGACGTATTTTATTAAGTCGTACAACAAATATCTTTCCGATTTGTTTTTCCTTGCATGCTAATAATCAAAATTGCATGCCGCTATTATAAGCAATTTTTAATAGCAAATAAAATGATGCCTATTGATGCTTTTGATCGTATTTTTAATCTGCAGGTCTTGGTGAGAACATTACTCTCGTTGATTTGGATCAACCTTCAAAGAAAGGAGAACAGATTGTTAAAGAATGGTACAAGGAAATAAACAACTACAACTACAGTAAACCTGGATGGAAGAGAGGTAAATATATCTTTTTCTTAAAAGGGAATATTAGCGACTCGCTTCATTATTAAGAGTAGTACAAGGGGGTTTATTAAAGTATCGCATATAGTATAAATAAAATTATATTTGAAAGGCATGACTATATGAATCTTTCAAATTTTATATTTTTGTACGGAAATAGAACAAATACATCATACTTTCACGCTTTCATGTGGCCTCGGTTGCCTTGTCGCTCGCTACTCGTGGCCGAATGCCTCGAGTTTGAGACTTGGTGCCACTGAAGGCCTGCTACGTAGAGGGGACCGGTGCAAGTTAAATCTGTCGAGGCTTAATATTTCATTGATGGGGTCTGGTAATTAGAAAATGAATATGCCAGCTTGGATATGACTTGACAGAGGTTCAAAATTGTGAGGTCTGTTGACAATAGCCCTCGTGTTGCTTTACAGTGCAACGTAAATGAGAACTCCACCTCTTGCACGCTTTACAGAATCCATTGTTTCTTGTAGGCCGCCTAAACGGCATGGGGGTTAGTGGCGCTGACTGCGGTACCATAGATGGTGCCATTGATGCGGTGCCCTGGAATTCCGGTGATGGCATGAATGTTTACAAATGAAGAGTGCCTTTGCGGCATGGGGGTACTCTAAATAGCCGTCAAACCGCACGTCCTCTCTTGTGGTTAGTAGAAGAGGTTTCTATCCCCTGACCACCCCAGGGTGTTCTTCCTCAAAATTGGGATGGAAACGAGCCCAATCATACTGTCACCTGGATGGTGCTCAAAGCTACGGATAACGACAGGGGGTATAAATAGCCCTTTGCCGATAAGATGGGATTTGCAACAATGTTACTTATTCCACTTGACCGCAACAGATTGAGGTCTACGAAGTTAAACGTGGCAGGAGGCGGGCACGATTACGTTTGTCGTTTGGTTCGACTTTTTAGATCCATGCATGTGACAGAAGAATTTCGCTCCATTCCACCCAAATTTTGAGACAACCATTGAGGATAATCTGATGTCCTCCACCCTTCTCTACCATTAACCTACTCGCCAAAAATTTTGAGTGCTCCTTACTGCACAGACATCATTTACAAATACCCATGCCTTCGGGATTCAAAACCAGGCTCTTCGGCACAGTAGTCAGCGCTACAAACACGATCTTGTCTGGGCTTTATAGTACAGCTGATCATGAAATCTAACTAGGCTTTAATGTGTTCATTTAGAGAAGCGTGAAATTTAGATTTGTTTGCTCGGATTCTTTGTCAAATAACTTTAAAGTGAAAGGTTTCAATTTATGCTACATCAGGAATAAGCAACTTAATTCTATTGGTTCTTTTAAGTTTTAATCTTAGAAAAATAAAATATGAAATTCGTCATCTTTAATCCATTGTGTAGCTATAATACGTTAACTAATTTGTATCGAAGGTTACATTAAAGAAATTATGTATTTCAACAAAAATTGCGTAAAATTTTGAAGTATTTTTTTTTTTTTGGAAACTTAAATTATGGGTTTCAAGTATAGTTTTTTTACAGTACTTTCTATACTTTCTGGAATGTAAACTTAATTTCTTTACCCAAAGGAACAATTTTGTAAATTTACTTATTATATGCATAAACCTGAATGTAAATGTATAAAATTTTTAATGTCGAATCGTGCAACAGATTTCTTTCTAGTTATGTGGAAATCACAAATTAAGATGGTTTTACACATGCTAAAATTAACTTTTAAAAAGTTCTTGAACAATCCAAATTTTTACATTTGTAACTTGTATGAAAACTCCAAATTTGAGGGAGTATTTTTCAGATAAAATAAATTTGCTGTATTAAAAAAAAATTCTCGAATTGTTGATTTTTCTGAGTAATCTTATGTGTTCAATGTCAAGATTTTCACATTCGGAGAAAAATTTCTAAGGAGATAATCGTAATATTTACCGCTCGATCATGCACTATTTGCAACCATTTTAATATATACTTTTTTTTGTTTCTGTTTGGATGTCTTTCTTGTGAAGAGCCAAATTTCTAAGAGTATTGTAATCGCTTAAACCTAGAAGCTACTCCCTAATGTAAACATCAATGATATTGGCTCCATTTAAAAGTTAATTGTGTTCTGGAGGTGATTACCATTTCAATATTTCCGAACTCTTGTTTGCTATAGATATTAATATTAAATTAAGTCTAATGAACATTTATTGATCAACCATGAATCATTCTTAAATGTATATAATTATATTAAATTAAAAATGCGCCCTACTTTTCTCTATAGATTGAGGACTTTTAGTTGAAACATTAATTGTGCATAAAATGCTTGCAAATAGGCACAATTGTTAGTGTATACCAGTGGTTCTCAACCACTGTTTGCGTGACACAAATTTTTGTACCGCCGAATTTTTTTAATTATTAATTATACTCTGCGACAAAGATAAAATCCAATACCGAATCATTTGGCCGTTTTTTTTAAAGAAACTAAAAGAATTCGTGGTATATCCAACTAATCTTTTCGTGGATTAGATCGATATAAAAATTTGTGTACCTAGTCTATTTAGGATAAAGGATAAAACTGCATATGAATGAACTTTGAATGAAGAAACTAATTTTGAATTTGTAATTATCGAAGTATGATTTCTAAAACATTCGGTAGAGTCGTCTGATTATAATCCAAAATGAATTAGGATTGTCTCGAAATAGCCAAGAACACTTTAAAAATGTTGTTACAATTTTTTACATTCCTGCATGAATTCAGATTTTCAGCATTAATTGATATAAAAACGATAAAAAGACTTTTAAGTGTAGATAACGAAATTATTGGCATTATAATTTTTACGACCATAAATGAACGAAATTATCAAATCCTCAAAGTCAAATTTCACATTAAATGTATTCTTGTACTTAATTTGTAATTAAGTACTCAATAAACATTTTGTTTGTCATACTTGTTTTATTTAGCTTTGAAAATTGTAAACTATTTTACATAGTGTATATATTACAGATAAGTAAATTTCTTTTAAACTTATTTTATCGTTAGTGTTCCACCAAATTTTAAAATTGTTAATAGTATACCACAACAAAAAAGTGAAGAATAACTTATATAGACAAATGTACTTGATAAAGACAAACATGCGTGCTTTTAAAGCATTAATCAAAAATTATTTCTAAATATTTGTGATTAAATTTATCTTTCGTTTGCTTTTGTGATAAAATTCCTGCTATATGTTGCAATTGTATTTATACTATTGATAAAAATGAAATTAGGGTATTGTGTTTATAAAACAAATTCTATAAATATTTAAGGTTGTTTCGGATAAAACTGATAGCTTGATAAATGGTTTATCGATTTTATACAGATAGTCGTAAAATTTTCCGTAATTGTTTAGATAAACTAATATCACAAGTTCAAAAAAAAATTCTATTTGTAAATGCATAAAATCAAACAAAATTTTTAATCTTTTATTCTTTGTGTCTGTTTAAAGATAGTACAATTGTAACTTGTGCATTTAAAATTTTATTATAGAATTGATTCATATCTTTGGCTATGAAAATATTAAATACAAAAATATTGATTTTCTTAAAACTGCAGCTACACCTTTCTAGGAAATTTTTTTTATTACTCGAATCTTTTTCAAAATGACTCAAATTACTTCAAGAAGCTTTAATCAAATTGCAATGATCTTAAAATCTATGCTTAAATTCCAATCTTAATGGGTTTTTCTCTTGGTTTCAATTATTTCCGATGTTGAATAAAATAAATTGTTGCTTATGTTGTATTTAAATTTTTTTTGTAATTGTAAAGCATTTTCCATCAATTCCTTACTAAAATATTAGGTTGGGGCATGTGAAATGTAGGATTTTTTTGTACATGGGAACATGTGTCTCAATGTTTCCCTTATGCTTAAGGTTTGGACATAAGCTATGTACAGTACGACTATAAATGCGTTTAAGTTACATTTCAACAAAGATTTTTTTTAACAACGGCTCCATTTTGTTATTTGTTTTGAATTTTGTACGGATGTCAATTTTACAAAAATTGGCGTAATTTTTTATACGAGTGTAAACTTCAATATAGACGGCTGGATGGCATAGTTGGTTTGTCGCTAGCCTGCACCCAAAGTCGCGGGTTCGACCCTGGACAAAGTCTGTGGATTTTCATCATGCAAAAAATCGACAGCGGCCATGTTGTATGATTATACGGCATGTAAAAGATCCCTAGAGTTTGTTGTTTGGCTTGGGTGCTCTCGACAAAATTAATCCTAGTACAGGTTCGCATCGTCAAAGCTCGGGTACCTCCTAGAGAGGAAAATTGGTGCCAAAATTGCCTGCGGTGAGTGGTATCCGCCTATATGGTGCCGCACTAAAGAGATGCCAGCTTCCGGGGGAATGTACTAGGTCTGCAACGGTTAAACACAAATCCACAACCCATTAAAAATTATAAATAATAAAACTTTTAATACTACAAAAGCGCTGCACGCTATATAAACCAAGCGGTTTAAGTGTAGAATAGGTGGCCCCTTGGCGAAGTTAATTTTTTCGAGATCGAAATCGTTCGCCAAGCAACTTGGCTTAGCTATAGAAGATACGCAGAATTTTGTAATGAATATAATGAAATATTAATGAGAAATTTTTTAGTTATCAGTAATGCATTTAAGCGAACCAGGACATCGTACACATTCAAAAATTCTATTTTTCAATTTTAATATTAAAAAATAGTGTGCATATTTTTCTGAATATAAAAATGTATAACATTGTGTGTTCGTTGATAAAATAACCTTAAAAATATTTCAAAAGTAATTGACAAAAATTTAAGCAAATGTTTAGTTTTTTCACTTTTTCTCCAAAGCATTTTTTGCTTTTAGGTACACTTTTTTTAAAAAACCTATTTCACTATATGGTTCCTAATTTTTTATACTTCTATACAGCATACCTGTGCATATAGTGAAACTATTATTTTCCAATCGAAGTTGTACATAGTTTTTAAAAATTTTATTTATAAAAAAGTAAAAAAATAAATTTTTTAAAATTACAAAGTTTAAAGAAACTATCTTAATATTTTAGTAAAAATAGGTTCACTATATTTTGGCTAAAGTCTTTATAACGAGATCTCAAAAACCATGTCCAACTTAAATAAAACGGAAATTAAGTTTTTAGCTTAAAATTTTTTTATTTCTACGGAATGATTCAAATATCTTTATTAAGGACACACACAAAAAAAAATTTAAGCCGTATTGGAAATTTTTAAAGATACGTGTCCCATAAACAAAGTCTTAACTTTTGCATTTTACTATTTCGAACATGTCCTGGTACTCTTAAATTAAATTTGGTGACCGGTATCGGTCGCCAAATCCAAAGGGCTTCTATTTTACACTTTTACCAAATCATTTTTGGGATAATACTGTTAAAGAGATGGGTGAAGTGTTAGAAAAATTTCGGTCTGGTGGTGTTTCCTTACAAAATGAGTCGCTGGAAGACCCAAAACGTCTGAAGAATGCACTGAAAGCATAGATAGAAATGTATCCAACTATTAATAAGTCTAGTACATTGATGAAATATTACTCTCTCCCTTCACTTGTTAATTGGGATGACCCAATACTTCACAACGCTCAGCCATGTATGCCATACAAGACCATTGCTAAATCGAACGAATTATGTAAAGTATGAAACTTTGCAGTACCCAGCTGATTTAATGTATCTTTTTTCAACAGACTCTAAACTTTTAAAAAACATTTAGAAGTCTTTATGGGCTAAGCAATAAGAAAATGGAAAACAGTCCGAGAAACTCTTTATCGCAGTTTGATTCCCTAAAGATCAGAATTTCCTTACGACAAACATGTATACATTAAACTCGCTTTGGGAATGTATATCGAAGCAAATTAAGAGCATTTTTTCATTAAATAAACAGCTTTTGAAAGGAAATGGAACTTCATATATTCGCTTAAAAATGACTTTTTGCATGCAAAAACCTAATAATTATAAAGCAGGGGTCGGCAGCCTGTGGCACGCAGCACAATTCTCAGAGGCACTTTGCACTATTTGACAAATTTGTCAGTATTAGAGTGGATGGAAGTTCGTAAATTTATAATGAATCTTATTTGTCAAACATCTTTAGAATTACGTCCATTTACAGAATTACGAAAACACCTGAAAAATGACTCCAAAAACAAATTTACAGCTATTTCGTGGATTAAGTGTAGCTGCTGAAGAGATTTAATTGTTTGAAGTAAGAAAAATTGCATGCACTCTGCTTTTCGCTTTTGGTGTTATATATATCTACGTAAACTCTTTCCTTGTATGAGAAATATTTAGAGCCCGTAAAGATAGTGTTCTCGTTCAGAATCTTGTCGAATTGAAAGTCACAAATTATACCCTTGATTTTGCAATATGAAAGAGTGGTGCAAGCACTAGCATTAAAGTTTTTATTTCTTTTTATTTTACTATAATGTAGAGAAATGCCGGGTGGGCAAAAAGTTCGTATAAACTTTAAAAGTTTATAAAACCCGGAAAATTAAACAAAATAAACGGTTTGCAGGTTTAGCATCGTTAAGTAACGGGATTTTTTTTAACATACGAAAAAATCTGCCAACAGATGGCGTTTGTACAAGCGACTGAGTTGGAAATATGGAAATGAGACGTGCGGTTACAAATATTGATACGCTTGATCCAGATCTAATTCTCCTTTGCATGTCAACTAAGTGAACAAGGATGCTGAGCGAGATAGACAAAGCTTGTTTTGGTGTGTGAAACTGTTCTTCATGAACAAGGAATCAGCGACTGTTGCACTGCGTAAATTCCAACTTCAGAAAAATGTGAGGACTGGAAAAGGGCCTTCAACAGTAGCGCGTCTCGTAAAGCTTGTTCAGCGATTTGAGGAAACTGGATCGTGTAAGATCCGGACGACCATATCTCAGAATCATTAGCAAACATTGAAAGTTAACATGGCCTTCTCGGTCTCCAGATCTGACTCCAGTAGACTTTTGGCTGGGAGGATATTAAAATTCTCGCGTGTATTAATCCCGTCCATCCAATCTGTCGGAATTGAAAGATGCGATCCACCGAGAACTTTCATGCATGCCGGCTGACATTCTACACTCTGCCTTTGCTGGATTTGTGACACGTTTGGAAAGTGGTGGTGGATATGTGGAGCACATGCTGCTGTGATAAATGAATTGGTAACATTACTTCTGTTATTTGCGTGTTTTTTTCAGTTATGTACGAAATGCCCCCTAACGGATGTTTTTTAATTTTTTTTTTTCTTGCCTTAAAAAAAAACATGACTTATCGATGCTAAACCTGCAAACAATTTTTTTTTACTTTTCTGGGTTTTATAAATTTTTAAAGTTTTTACGGACTTTTTGCCCATCCGGTACTTATATTTCTTCTATTTCTTATTAAAATAAATCTTAAAATTGTACATATATTATGTATTTTAAAATTTTTTTTTTATTCTGACGAAATGAAAATTTTATTTTTTGTTCTGAAATGTCTTTAAATAAGAAAGTAATACTTAAAACTGTAAACTTATATTGTTAACCTCTATTTTCCAACTGTGTATGCATTATAGTGGGAATCGAAATGTTTCAAATACTGTCACGCTGTGTGGCACGCTGAATCATATTGGTAGATTGGTTTGGCATGCCAGAGCTAAAAGGTTGATGGTCACTGTTGTACATTAAGGTGCCTTTAAATTCTTAGTCCTTTTTATTTTACAAGCTTTTATTTAACTTGCAATGTATGTATCTATTTATGTAATTTGTTTGGGTGGAATCTTGCAACTCAATTTTGAAGCTGATATCTTCAACCCATTGGGCTGAAATTTTGTATACACGTTTAGTTTGGATGACAATGCATGTTTTGACCATTTATATTCCGATGTTGCAATTAATTAAAGATATTAATTAAAAACGTTAAAAAATTAGTTTGGGGCGCCAACTTCGATATGTCTGCATTGTTGTCATTGTTGTAACAATAACATTATTACAAAAGTTGGCGTCGAAAATCTGTTTTCAGCCAAACTGGAATTTCATAACGTTGCGCTATTGATTGTATTAATTAACTTTGTCCAAAAAATAATTACATTTCTGCAAAGTAAAAATCTAATTTCTACAACGTATGAAATTTTTTATCAAATTTCTATCTATTTTCTTGGATGTAAATTCAAAACAAAATAATTTAAAAGTAAAAACTTTTTTAAAAACAAGCTTTTATTTAAACGCGCTAAAAAGAAAATAAAATAAACTTTTCCTGTAAAACTTTTTTACTCTCAACTTATAACGTCATTACTCAATTCATGATATAAAAGTTTGTCGCAAGATTTAAGTACTCTTATTTACTTAATTTTTGAAAATTAAAATCAATCAGATCAAGTTATATAATTTACTTTTTATCTACACGGGTAAATCTCGCGACAAGCTTTTATACCATATAAATTGTGTAATGACGTTATAAGTTGATAGTAAAAAAATTTTAATGGAAAAGTTTATTTTATTCTTTTTAGCGCGTTTAAATAAAAGCTTGTATTTAAAAAAATTTACTTTAATTTATTTAATAGTTAATTCGAAATTAACAATTTAAAGGCATGTTTAGAACTTACTTATAATCCAAATACTGTAGAGGGAAAACCTTTCTTCAAAAAAAATAATTCATTACTAGAAAAATGACCCACTACCAAAGTTTTTTACTGCATAGTTCAAATGTTATATCTCTCTACTTATATTCGATATTAAGTATAATCACTTTTACAGGTGCCTACCATGTTTCACAGTTGCTATGGAAGAGCACAACAGAAATCGGTGTTGGTGTTGCCAAAATTCCTGGACAAAAGAAAGCGTATGTCGTCGTCAATTACAGACCAGCTGGTAACAATAACATGCCAGGAGAATTTGAACGCAATGTACTGCCCCCTCAGAAGAAAGTTATCCCGGACAATAATGTTAATATGCGTAAAAACATCAATAAAAGATAAAGTGTTTCAACTTGATCCTATATATGTGTATATATTTAGTTCTTAAATTATATATAACGCTATATGGATGATGCATATCCATGGTGGTTATTTTAATAGGTGTATATAAGAGATGGAATCTGTGCGTTTTTGGTAAAGATGTTTTCTCATGGAAAATGCGGCATTGATTATTTACGAGACATTTTAATGCATTAGTTTTAGACATTGGATATTTGCAAATTTTAGAAAAAGGAATTTGTGGTTTCTGACGAATTTCTGTCGATGTATGATGACTTGAAATTGTATTTTAATATTTATGGTAATACGAATGACTTTATAATAAAACACTTGTCAGAGTATATTTTGCTTTTGATAAAAATTTAATTCATGTATAAGAATTGTTTGGAAGTGCCTAGGATATTTTAAGTATAATTTTATTGGACTATTTATATCGGCTCTATTTTATTTGAATAAATTATTTTCTTAATGCTTTTGCCATTAATTCTGAGAAATTTGTTTAGTAAAACCAAATGACTTTCTTGTATTAATATTGCTCATTTTCAAGTTAAATTGTATTCATTGTGTATTTATTCAGTTCATGAGAGAAGTTTTTCAATGTTGCATTAATACACTGAAGTGTGTTATTTTTCAAGCATGATTGTATGGTAATGTATTTGTGAATTGTATTTTGACTTTACAGAAAATAAATATTTTACGAATTCTTAATTTATAAACTTTGCAATCACTTGTCCAGCGTATTTAAGTGAAATGATTATCCTCTTAATGAACGACGCTCTTTTGCAATAGGCCTCTACGTCAATGTGGGGGAGGGCCAAGGGCCCCTACGTTAGTTGACGCAAGGCTACTGGGCCCCTACGTTATACATGGTACTCTCTCCTGAGAAGTAATTAACTGCGTGGAACTAATTTTCCCTAAGTCTAAGAATCGATAAAAAATTAGTAAATGTATTCCAAATATGTATGAATAATGTTAAAGGTACTTTCTTAATATAGAGCATTAATGTCCTTGAACATTTCAGAATTTTTCATTATTTGTAAGAATGACAAGAAAATATGCATTTTAAGCAGGGCGTGCATGGATCTTTTATAGCAATCACATTTACAATATTTTTTTATACCGAAATGCAAAAAATTATTTTTCTAAGGTTCGAAAAACCCAGTTTACCATTTAAAAAATGTACAAGAAATCAATATTTACCTTAACCTTTATTCTCTTGAATCTTTTGAAAACTCCTTTGACTTTTCTATGTGAATTTTCATAAGTAATACGGAATCTGGTACGATTTAAATATTCATTGCTTTGTTAGTTAAATCTTCTATTCTAACTTCTGAGGATGCATTCTTGGATTCATATCCTTTTACGACATCCTTCGGAGCCTGTATGGACCAAAACTGGTTCATACTCATTGGAGCTATTAGATTAGAATACTCATTTAAAATACTCACACACAGCATGGTTTTCTATAAAATCTAATCTGGGCTCAGTGGCGTAACGGAGAATATTAGGGCCCTTGCAAAGTCGGGTTTGGGGCCCCAAGCCACATCTTGCGTACTTGGTATCACTCGGGCTTTGGGCCTTCTAGAGTCCTGGGCCTCCCTCGGTGCGGAGGTGTACGGGTTATTCAACTGTCTGGGCCACATATTAGTGGCCACGTTAGCCTAGTGGTCGTAGTCACGAACACGTTGAGATATGGCTTGTCATGAGTTCAAGCCCTAGTTCCATTGAAAGTCCATCGTGTGTAGGGCAGATTCATGTTAAATCTGTCGCAGCTAAAAGTCTCTGAGGGCTTGGTATAGTAGGGGTGTCATAGTCAGGTGTCGTCCTTGTCGCTTGACCATGGTTCAAAAACGGGTGGTCCCTCACCATTTGTCCTCGTGTTTCTTCAGAGTGCGACGTAAATAGATTGAACGCACAACAAACTTTCTGCTCGCCTGGTCATTTGTGGCATCGGAATTCGAACCCTTAACTCGAAAGAACGCTGGCTACGAGTTCGAGACTATTACCACTCGGCTACCCCACGTACATGCAGGGACGTCTTAAGGCAGGGGCCTACTGGGCCCAGGGCCTCGGCTACAATGGGGCCTTGTCTCGTTCTCGACTCGGTCTTAGCAAGATCGTAATTCGAATAATTTCAACGGTCAAATGTTATTTCCAGTTTTATTTTTCGAAAAACTGGGAATTCAGACGATATATCAACTGATGACCCTCGTCCATGCCTAGGCATACCACCCAGGAACGCACACAAGGGAGAGTCCTCGAGTTGGGACCCTTCTTCCAAAGCCCTTGATTTTTTTTCTCGATTGATTATAATCCTATGTATATAGTATGTAAAATTTAATTATGTTATTATTAATTAATTTTTCATTCAATAATTTATTTCTTACTGTTTTTTGTTCCTGAAAATTGACAAAGCAAAATGTTGGGCGGCGTATTGAAGCATGATACGAGAATAGTTGACTTTCGACCCTGGACCCCCTCTCCTGAAAAATTCCTCTGTGCACTACTTCTACCACCATATACCATCATTATCATTCAATCAAAAGGCGGCAGTCGGTTGAGCTGGTTTGTGCGATTGTATGTCATGTACATTAATTTGTTTCGGGTTATTATTTGTACGAATATTTGACAACGTATGCTATGTACTGTTACTTTAAGGGATCACGGATGGGATCTCCATTTGTGTATGGGCCCAGGGCCTCAAAAAGTCTTAAGCTGCGTCCATGTTATTAATATTGAACAAATCAAAATACACAACCCTAGATATTTACCTTACATGGACAAATTTCACAGATTCCAACGGCATCATTGGGCTCTCGGATTGTGTATAAATCTGCTCTCGAAACAATCAAGGAAGGAAAAATGGAGCTCACCCAAGTAATAGATTCTCTTCTATTCTCCATTGGGCAAATTATGTACCCTCCAGTGGATCCCGGTCCTTGTTGACATCGAAGGGAACGAGATGGCCGATTCCCTTGCCAATGAAGCCAGAACACTTGAGCCTGTAACTTCATCTACTGCGGTCCTTGATGCCAAAGCAGTCTCAAAACAAAAGCTCTGCTCAAACCCAAGAAAAAAATTCTCGTTGCCAGAATTAAGTTATAGCCAAGAAATTACGACAATAACTAGACTAAGGGCAAAGCATTTTAAGGGCATGAAGATTCTGTCCGATGATTCTAGATCATATGTGGAAAAAGGCACGCAACAGGATCCCAAACATCTTTTTAGCTGTCCTTCCATTGTTGGTGCCCTTTTTAAAATAGACAACGACTACAGCATGGACATTCTACACCGATCGTGCCGTGGATGTTGCCATGGCAGTGATTGACGCCTTTGGCAATACTTGATTATATCTTTGTTTTGTTATTACCACCTTTGCACTGTCATACACAACACGTCAAAATATAGGCAAGTCTTGCATTTTAATGAATGCATAATAGTCGTGAAATTTCATTCATATTCTTCAAAATGAAATAAGCCTATAATTTCAGTTTTCATTAGTTAAATGTTTCATAGAAGATAATTTATTGCATCCTCCTATTCTGTTGACTGACACAATGTCATCACCAAAACACATTATGAACACTAAACCAGTTACTCTTATTTTTACGTTTGATCCCATTTCAGCTCGAAAATTGCCCCGAAACAAACATTAGTTTTTTTCCATTTTACTTTTTTCTGCTCCACTACCTTAATTTATTTCACTCCCAACTAACTCATTGTATGCAGGGAGGAAAAAAAGAAAGGAAAAAACGCGTTACCTTCTCCAGTGTTGTAGCCAATTTAATGCAGATCAAAAACGCAGACGACGTAATTTAATAGATGGAAGGGATGATCACAGCACAAAAAAATAAAAAATCCCTTCCCAGGATGAACTTCATGATCGCTGTTTCTCTGTTCCAACAGGAAGTGGTGAAGGTCTTTGTTTGAAACACAGAATAATTTGAAGGTTTTTCTTTTAGCTCTGTTGTTTCTGATCAGCGTGCGTGTTGGGGTTGAATCGAGTGTCAGCCTGGATACCCTATCCCACTGAGGTGCCGTAGGGGGTTTTAGAAGCGGTTTGTTTGATGGTGTTGATTTAGATTGCTTCATACGACACGGCAATCAATTCTAATTAGGATCAATTTTCGTGACAGGCGTGATAGAGTAAAAAGATCCTAGGGTTGATTGGAATGACTTGGCAGAAAATTGGTTTTGGAACACATTGTGTGTGGAGAAGTTTAGAGGGTTGTGTATGCCTGAAAATAATTGTTTATTAGGTTTAAGTGGTTTTGTGTAGTTTTAAATGTATATCGCCTATTAATATTTTATTGTACATCAAACTCTCTTTTGGATAACTATAATTGTTTAAAATAAATATTTAATTTTATGAAAAAATATTAAGGTATCCGACTGGTTGCGACAACTTTTTTTAAAAAAATGGAGATGGGAATTTTTTTGTTTTAGATTTCTTTAGTACATTTTATGAAAAATATGCTAAAGTTAAGAGAAAAAAAAATTATTACTAAAATGGGAAAAATTGGGTAAAAATTGACTAAAAATAACATAAAAGCAGCCCATTCTGTACCAAAAGTTAAATTTTCAATTATGGTGTGTTGCTATGTTATTCTATTTTGACATGACTTTCAGGATAAGAGATTTTAAGTTTTACAAAAACTAGAGCACTTTATCTTAATTATATGAAATTGCTTAAAACAGTGATTATATATATTCACATAAAGAAAACTGTAAATTTTGTAATAAAATGGCGATTAATAAATCTGAAGGTTAAAACACTTCTACTGTTATACAGAACATACACAAAACATTTCATTTAATTATTTCCAAATCTTTTTGAGCAATCGCTGGTCTCGTTTGGGCATTTTCAAAAGAACACATTTCGAGTAAAACGAGTTTTAAAGTATGACATCTTGCTTAAAGGAATGGCATCTACTTTTACAAAAACACTTGTAGTTTTTATTCTATTGAACGGAAAATAATAAATTTGGTGTTTTTATGAAGCTAATAAGGTGTGCTATAAAATAAATCATAAAAAAACAATTGTCAATTTTTGCGAAAATTCACAATTTTAGGGTAATCGGATACTTTAACTGTAATGCGAAATAATATTTCACGTAGTTATTCAATTTAATAATTATTGTATTATTAACCCTTATTTGTGTTTGAATGTGCGTATGATTTTTTTCTTTTTCTATGAAATAAATCAGGGTAATAAAATTCACGCTCAAGATTAAAGAATTTTTTTTAAAAAATTTTAGAACAAATATACAATATAAATTTTTTTAAAAAAAGTGATGGAAATATCCATGCAAATTTACATGTCGAGCTCGGTACAAAATAACCAAAAAATATATCTTTGTATTACTTTTATTCCTATACGGATAGTTATAAAAACAATTAATATTATTTCATCAGAATCGCGGTACTCGACGTCAGAATTTTCGTCTCAAGGCTTTCTCCTGATCACCAACCGCCTTCAAAATGATTCAAGTAATCTTCAATGTTAATTTCTTCTAAATTTCTCTACATAAATATTATAAAATAAACATAGTAAAAACATTCTTGACATGCATTAGAAATGAAAAAACTGCATATATATATAGGATGTAAATTTCTTTTACATGGTTTTGAGAAACTTATTTAGGGTATTCGATGCGCATTGCACGCAAAATAAACACAAAAATATTTTTTCCACTTATTTGCATTAGCCACTCATTGCACTCTTATGAGAAGAAAAAATCTTCAGATTATTTTTTAAAAAATATTTAAGAAATCGTACGTTTCTTCAAACCACAACAAACACTGAATGACAAGTTCGAACCCTCACTAAAAATGACATTTGATTTTTTTTTTCTGCAGCTACGCTCTTATTGTAAAAAGTTGTCGTAATTGTTGTAATTGTCGTAAAAAGTTTCTAGCAACAACCAATTTACGGCACACTTGTTTTGAGAACAACTTTTTTGTTCACTAAATGTTATGAAGAAAATTTTCTTCATGGAGAAGGGATACAATTTTCAATTTCAATAATTCAGGTATATTCAACTAGGTATGTTCACTTATATGTAATTTTTATAAATGATTATTAAGGTTCTGCACAATACTTCTACACAATAAGAAGGATCGCGGTTATATGAAGGGAAGAAAATTAATCTTTTTTTCGGGGGGGGGGGATTCTATGGTATGGAGAAAATAAATTTTAAAGAATTGCCCCAAAAGGATTAAATTTTCGAAAAAAGACATTTTTGGTTTGTTTTTAAACTCCAAATTATATAAATTATTTTTTCCGTACAACTAAAAGAAGCAAAAGCAATGATATTATGGATAAGTGAGTGAAAAGTTTTGAATATAGTACGGTGTACAATATTGCAACCTATTAATTTCAAAAACCCCAGCTCCCTCACCGCACCGTAAAATCAGTCCAATCCAAGTTTTTTTTAGTCTTTAACGCGTACTGTCATTTCGGTACAGTAGGTTTTAAAATGAAAAACAAGCATGCGTTTTTTTCCTGTAACTATTTAGTATGTGTCCTCTCATCGGAATAAATGCTAAAAAGTATAAAATATCCGTTTCTCTTTAACGCTTTAGTTCAGTGATTCCCAAAGTGGTCTATATGGATCCCCAGAGGTCTGTGACGACCTGTAAGGGGTCCACGCCAGCGAAGAAATAATGAGGGGGTCTAATGAAGTATTAATGGGGATCTACGATGATGGCTCTCATTTAATCAGATTATGACTTTTATTTTAAAAGAAAATTTAATCAACAATCAATTACTTATTTAACAAATATATTTTCTAAATTTAATGAGGTTAATTTGCAGTTCCTAGGCAACAGCATACATTTTATTAAAGTGACCATCATTTTGGCTTTTTTGCCAGAATTAAGCTAAAAAGGAGTAAAAAATTAACGTTGCAAATTTTCCCAGTTTCTCTTCTCTCCCAAGTTCTCTTCCCGAAAATGACATTTTAACCTATGTCTAACATTTAAAAGTCCTTTATTCAGATATACTCAGTAATTGCTTGGTGTTAAGAGCTGAAGGTTTTTCCTTTTCAGTCTCTACTCTTCATAACTTGCTATGGCTGCCCCATGGCCATGGCCACGAGTGAGTGAATATTAACGTCACTTTATTCAGCTATACACAAGGTGCTTTTGGCAACGGACCTCGTAGTTTTGAGCCATAGCCAAGTGAGGAGGATGACACATGAGCTGGCACCCCCTCCGAACTTCCACACCACACCAACGAGAAGACGTTTGAACTCTCGACAGATTTAACGTGCATCCTTCCCCCACACGGCGGGTCTTCAGCGGTACAGGCTCGAACTCATGACACGCCGGCAACGAGTTAGTTACCTTGACCACTAGGCTACTGTGGCTATCAGTGCCTTTGGAAATCCTCAGTGATGCACGTTACATTTTTCGAGGCACAAAGTCCTATCATTGGGGTGGTGTGAATGTTTGGAGAAGGAGGGGGTGCCAGCTCAGGTTTTAGTACCGTCACTTAGCCATGGTTTAAAATTAAGAGATCCATCGCCAATAGCCCTCTTTTTGCTTTATAGTACGATGTTGATAAACATTCTCTCACTGAGGAAAATGTTTTGACTCAATGTCTCTTTGAGAAGGAACTGATTGGATGATAAAACACTTGAAAAGATTGCGTGAGCAAATTACATCTGCTCGCTAACAAGGAACTACACTAAATGAACTGATACTAAGGTCATAATAGGAATGTGGGAAGTTGGTCAATTATCATAACAATCAGAAATCTTAGATCATTGTAGACTAAATAAAAGCATCGTATAAAAAAAGGAATGGAACCTTGCAGCTGTGTTCCTGTTAATTCAAATTTGCCTAAAAAAAATAATCGCATATGTATAAGAATACGTTTATTTTTTTTCCTAATGGGATTGCGCATTGGTATTTTAAACCTTTGCAGACCTAGTACATTCCCCTGGAGCTGGTATCACTTTTTAGGGCTGCACCATATATAGGCGATACCAATTACAGCAAGCAATTTTAACGCCCAGTTTTCTCCATAGAGGGAGGCACCTGAGCTCTTGATGATGCGAACCTATTCTAGGATTTAATTTTGCCGAGACCATCCAAGCCGAATGGACACTCTAGAAATCTTTTACATGCCTTATAATCATACGACATGGCCGCTGTCGATTTTCTGCATCTTGAAAATCCCCCGACTTGGGCCGGGATCGAACCCGCGACCTTGGATGTAGAAAGCCAGCGACAAACCAACCACGCCACCCTGCCGGCTATAGAATAAGTTTTTAATAATACTCTGAGATTATAAAAACATAATGTTAAGTGATAACTATTCAAAATACTATAAGATAGTTTCCAATACCAGATAATGTGAAAAAACATTCATCTACGGCAGTGGTTTCCAAACATTTTCAACCCATGGACCCCTTTTTATTTTCAATATTTTCAACGGATCCCTTTTTATAGACAAAACTTTCCACGCGGACCCCCTTTTAATGTCGAAATTTTCCACGCGGGCCCCCTTTTAAAGTCAAAACTTTCCCAAAGACTCCGCGCTACAATAAATGCTGCAATAAAGCTACAAATGAATGATACAACAAATAAATGCTACAATAAATGCATAGTATAAAATTAACAAATTTAAAAAAAAAACATTTAGTTGAAAAATTATTTATTGAAATTATAACTTTTGTTTAAAATAAATTTAAAAATGTAATGACTTGGATGAACTTGATGTGACGTTATGAATGTATTTAAGTCCATCCCAATGTTTGTGAGTAACAACTGCAAATCCCCACGAGCACTAGTTTTTAGTCAGTACCTTTTTTTTGTGATTAAGTTTTTACGGCGCTGAATCCTCTTTCTACCGAATTGAAAGACGTAAAAGCAGTCAACAACTTCTGTACAATGACCCATAATGCAGGATATAAAATTGGAATTTGTTTTTATAACCAGGATTTGTGGTATCCTTGTTCAAACATTGATTCAAGGCCTTAATTTGGGGATATTTCAACATGATGCTCCTGTATTATAGTATGGAATCATCTGTGTTTGAGATTTGAGTTAGTCCAAGCGTAAAAAGGTTCAACACCCTGTCGGGAATATCCAAGTGGATTATTGTCATTTACTTAAATTTCCGTAAAAATAAAAATGGATCAAATTTCTTATTTTATATTAAACCTTATGCAGCCCACAAACGTTGTTCAGGGATCCCCACACCATTTAAATTTTCCACTGACCCCTGGGGACCCTTTTTAAGCCACTGATATCTACAGGGTGTGTCAGTTCACCGATTACA
>BMAO01035626.1:0-62417 GCA_019973975.1 Trichonephila clavata | reverse complement strand
TGTCATAAATTCCCTCTTTTCAACAGCCAGCTGTTTTCATATAATTTTCTACAATTTGCTTTTGTCTGAAAAATATATTAAGGCAAAAGTAGAAGAACTAGAGGAATAAACATAATTTTTCATCTTAAACTCCATCATCTTACTCACAGTACCGGGTGAATTTCCTAGTTTTAATGCCATGAATCTTTTACTAGACCGATTTACTTTTAGAATCAGAGATTTCTCTTTTTGATAGTTACATAGGTTCGTACAGTCTTAGTATGAGGTTTCGTGGTCATGTTTTCATTTTTACTTTAAGCTACGCGTTAATTTTCCTTTTAAATTTCATATATTATAAACATATGTTTTGAAATGCAATAACCACAATTTTACGCTGCTTTAAAAATATTGATACGGATATGTATCCTCGGAAGCCACAATTACGTAAGCTTCAAGGCATATTTAAATTTTAGGAGTCATTTTCAAAATAAATCTTTTAATCCAAATTCCAATCAAAAGGCACTAGCAGACGATGATTCTGAAGCAGCTAAACTTTTACTTTAAAAACCAAGCAAGACAATAAATTATAAAATTGTTTCTATCAAGTGTGGACGACCTCCTGTACAATATATCTAAAAATTCCACTTGCAAATATAAGTTTAAATACTTATATCGATGCGCACAGTGCAAGAATAAACTAAACACTCAAGATGCTACCTTCAATCAAAAATTTTCTTTTCTCATCCATTTCTTTTCAATATCTATATTATCAATTCTAACTAACTAATAAAAAAAATCCTCACGATATCATTTTGCCGTACTGGGCTAAGGTAAAGCCAACTAAAGCTACACCCAATCTTCACGATAGGAGGTTAAGTTTCCACAAGGAAACAGGCGTTCCGTTAACCACTCTACATATATATTAAATACTTATATTTCTGAGAAAAACGTACATGAGCACATAAATTAACATTCCCACCGGAGATAAAACCGACTCCAATTAAACACAAATTTTTGATGTTGCTGCTATTGCAACCTTAATGAGTACTCGAGAACTGTCATATGGAAGTCCAAGATATTCCTCGTCGTAAGGGGCTAGTTCTTACTTTTACTCTTAGCCGCAGTTTTGAGCACTAAGCATATGACGTAGGAATAATTAATTAGGAGAACACTCTGAGAGGTGTATTAAGGGTCCTACCACCTCTATATCCCTTACAACAGACTCTAGAGAGTGCTTGAGGCTCGACGGATGTTTAGAGTTCCCTCATGTCTCACAGGCATTGTACATTTACATACATCCCTGATATCTGCGATATTTGAACATCGGTTGATATACTGTTATTAACCTCTGGATGGGCAGCCAATAGTTCTGGGTTCATAGTTTTTGTTTAGTTAACATTATAGTTGCATAAATGCAGTTTAAATGAATATGTTTTCAAAGTTTATTTTCAGTTCTGCTAAGGTGAGAAAAACCAAAACAGTGAAATAATAATAATAGTGAACTTGTAATTTATATTTGATATTAGAGTAAGTACATCTATTGGCCAGCAAGTTCATGGAGAAACTACTATACATAACTGTTTCACCACAACAACTCTTGACTTTGTTTTTTGAAAGTGTCACAGTTAATATTTCCGTAAATTAATATATTTTTCGGTTGAAAAGTTGGATGTTATCCCAGATTCATTCTTCGTATCGAAGTCATGCACACGTTTATAGTTTAACATGAAAAGCGATTCTATGAATATTTTTTAGTCGTTGTGATAAAATCTCTTTGGGAATCATTCTGTAAACAGACGAAGCCATTTCGTATGAAAATCATCATGTGTGAGTTGAGCAATATCAAATTAATTTTATTTTAATACATTCAATTAAGTAAACTCATGCTTCAATGAAGTGTAGACACAAATTTCCCTTCTTCAGCATCCAGGTGTTTTTCATATAATTTTCTACAATTTGCTTTCCTTTCAACAATAGATTTAGGAAAAAGCAGAAGAACTTTAGGAATAAACATCTTTTTTTTTTATCTTGAACTCCTTATGAATGGCTTTACTTACAGTGCAAGGTGACTTTCCTTGTTTTAATGAAAATAATCTTTTACTAGACCGAATTACTTTTAGAATCAGAGACTTTTCTCTTTTTGATAGTTACATAGGTTCGCATAGTCTTAGTATGAGGTTTCGTGGTCATGTTTTCATTTTTTACTTTAAGCTAAGCGTTATTTTTCCTTTCAATTTTCATATGTTATAAATACCTTTTGTGAAATGCAATAACTACGATTTTACATTGCTTTATAATTATTAATACGGATATATCTTCTCGGAAACCACAATTACGTAAGCTTCGAGGCATATTTAAATTTTAAGAGCCATTTTCGAAATAAATCATTTAATCTACATTACAATCAAAAACATTCACTAGTAGACGATTATTCTGAAGCTGCTAAAGTATTATTTCAAAAAGCAATTAAGACAATGAATTACAAAATTGTTTCCATCAAGTGTGGACGGCCTACTTACAATATATCTGAAAAATTGTACTTGGAAATAAATTTACATGTTTATGTTTCTGAGAAAAACGTACACAAAAGTTCATAAATTAACATTCCCGCAGGAGATGGAAATGACTCCGATTAAGCACAGATTTTTGATGTTGCTGCTAATACAACTTTAATTGATTACTGAAGTACTGTCATATGGAAGCCTACAAATTCCTCGTCGTGAAGGGATAGGTCCTTACGCTTGATCTTAGCCACAGTTTTGAGTAACATGCAGATGACGTACGGATAATTAATTAGGAGAACACTCTGAGAGGTATTCACATGGCCCTACAAACTCTCTACTCCTTCCACCAGAGAAGGCCTGTGGATCGACGAATGTTTTGAGTTCCCACATGCCTCTCACAGGTAATATACATTTACAAACATTCCTGAATTCTGCCGCATTTCCACCCCGGTTCATATAGCGTTTTTAGCTTCTAGATTGGATGGGCGGCAAATAGTTCTGGTTTCAAAAATTTTGGTTAGTTAACATTATAGTGGTAAAAATGAAGTTTCAATGAATATTTTTTCAATTTTTATTTTCAGTTCTACTTAGGTGAAGAAAAATTAAAACAGTGAAATAATAATAATAGTTAACTTCTAATTTATATTTGATATTAGAATAGGCATTTCTAAAAGTAAGCAAATTCATGGAAAAACCGCTACATATAACTATTTCAGAGCAACAATTCCTGATTTTGTTTTTTGAAAGTGCCACAGCTGATGCTTCCATAAATTGATAAGATATTTTTGGGGAAAAAAACGTTGGATATTATACGAGATTGATTTTTCGTATCGAAGTCATATAAACGTTTATACTTTAACACCAAAAGTGATTCTATGAATATTTCTTTAGTACAATATTCTAAATTTACATAAGTAATAAATCACATTTGTTCACAATTTTTACTATATCGAATGAACGGCAACATCACACATTAGGAAATTCATTGGACAATACAAATAAAGTTCAGACTTCATAGTTTAGCCATTAACACATCTGTAAGGGAGATTTTTTTATTGTTCTGCAACTGATCTCCATTTACATCTTAAACATAAATTGAAAGCGGAAGCTGATGTTGCCCTTGGTGAAAACAACAAAACTGAGTAAAACAAAGTTTGATTATGCATCAATGAATAAGTGTGCGATTTCACTCATTGTTCTTTATAAAATATTTATTTTTTATGATTTTAAACTAAATGATAACGCTTGGAACTGCCCTATATGTAATGACTAATAACATAAAATAAAAACTATGCATTGTAATAGTTAAAAATATATTTCTGTGAATATTATGAATTTTTTCTTGAAAAACAATCAATGTGTAGAACTAACTGATATTCACAAACACAAAATAAAGCAATTTATAAAGTAATGAAAGAAATTATCTATAATTCTATTTGTTTGTTACTTAAAAATAGATTAATAAACTAAAAGAGAGAGTCTTATATTTCTTTGATGTATCGAAATGTTTAAATATACTTCTAAATCCTTTGAATGAACTCAATGTATTAAAATATAAAATGATTCTAAAATCATTCAGAATTTTTAGAACTGTGCTAGATTAATATTATATCAATGTTCATTTTAAAAATTAAGATAAATTATTTTGGGATCAATATCTGTCAAGCATTTTCTTTCATGTTTTACCTTGGAAAATATTACTATTATTTATACATCATCATTGATTACCTATTTTGAATATCAATTTCGTACATTTTGAAATTTTTAAACTCATATTTATTAGAAAATTATCAGCTCCTACTAATAAACAGTGGACAAGGTACCCTAGTGCTAAATGTAACTAACTTGTAAACAGCGTGCTGTGAGTTCGACCCTAGCACTGCTGAAAATCCTCCCTGTAGATAGGCGATTGACATTAAATCTCTCGAAGTTCAAAGGTCCTTCCGTTGGTATGGTGTGCGTGTTAGGAGAAGGGGTGCCTGCTCAGATTGTCATCCTCCTCTGTTGACCCTGATTCAAAGTTATGAGGTCCGTCTCTAAATGTCTTCTTGTAGCTGAATAGGGCAACGTTCATATTTTATCACTCCCTGTCAAATTTTTTAAACAACGTGTTTGAGCACCTATTTTGAATATCAATGTTGCCAATTTTGAACTTTTTACGCCTTTTATTATATTCGCAATTAAATAAATTATGCAATTATTTCAAAAGTCGTAAAAAATATTGAAATACATTCTCATAGGAAAAAATCTTAAAAAGTACTTCAGTAATAATATTTAAAAATTTCTTTGATATACTTACTCTGAATTAAAAAAAAATATTTTTTTTTGCTTAAGATTGCAATTAAAAACTATCATAAAAATTAAAGGAACCCTAAATCGCCACTGTTTCAACAATTCGTAACTACTTAAAACATCTCTTATTTAAAATGATTAACACTAATTAACTATTTTCCATAATTCTGGATGTATTTGAATGAGTGTGTGAGTGAGATTTGATTTAGGTCGCACTTTAAAGCAGCTCGAGGCTTTTGGTGAAGGTCCACGTAATTCTGAACCTTAGTCAAATGCCAAGGAAGACATCTGTGCTGGCATCCTCTCTCTTAACTACCCCAACAGGATAAAGTGAGGATTTTGAGCCTCGTCAGATTTAACATACACCCGGCCTTCTAAATATCCGTTCTAAAAAGATACTCTTTATACAACTGCCACCAGTTCAGGACCATGACCACGAGGATAACCTGGCCCTAATGCAGTGTTTCTGTTATCTTTCAAGCTACAGGAGGGCCAAACTGTCTTCCTATTAAGTATATTAAAGAGACCCTTAAAAATAGATGAATTTCGATTTCTAAGCAATAGTAACTCAATCTTGAATTGCAATATGCTGCATAAAGAACGGAATTTTGAAGGACAATATTCTTTAAATGTCTTCTTTAACACAGGAGAAGGCACACACTCAATACTAACTTTAATGGTCGCGCGGATGATTGAGTCAAACCAAACCATTTTACTGAGTGTACATGGCACAAATAATTTATTTCAGTGAATAACTTAACTAAGATAAAGCACACTTACTCATTTTATAAGGACATTTAAATATTTTGTTTTAAATTTAAGAAAAATTCTCAATCAAACTGAACAAAGAAGTTTCGAATGTGTATGGCATTAAAAAAAGACACAACTCATAGAAACATTTCGCGGAATTTACACTGCAAAACTATCATTTTTTGTTCGTTATTGTAGTTTTCCTGTATTTTGATGACAAAAAAAAAACATGTTGAACGTTCTCTTGCTTCTGTCTTTTTGACAGAGCGCAGTTTTGTGGTACCCTTGTATATATTTCTTAATGAAGCTTTTGAGCTATTATTTGAAAATTTCCTTTTGACTGAAACATTTTATGTGTGTGTGTGTGTGTGTGTCCATCACTTTATCCAAATTTACTTTCGCTATCAGGATTAATATGCTTTCTTTCGGCAGATTCTCCCCTTGCTTTATCATTTTCATCTTACTTCAATAGAAATCACAGACTCAATTTTTTTTTGCTTTTTACCCATTCACATTTTTAAACCATTATAAGTCGGACAGCACATCAATCAAAACACAAAGTTATTTACAGGGAAAAAATGTAGCAGGTTCATAGAAAATATTTTGGAACAAAAGAGTTGGCGCGCCAAATTCAGTCAAAACAAGTACATTAGAATCTGTTTTTGTGCGGTCCTTGTATATGCGATTTAAATTTTGTGCGATTTTTTGGGTGCGATCTTTTTTTATCGGGTATATAAACTTTAACGGCTTTAGCGTCATTGTTATGTTTTCTATCAATGCATAAGTAGCTATTGCAGCATGTTAGCGCCCCCCTCCCCCAACAAAGAGTCAGACTGTGTCTTTAATATTTTATAAATTGAGTAAATACGTATTTGGCGTTAGTCAGGCCTTGAACTCCCCCTTCCTACCACAAGGCAGGGGTAAAGAGGGTGTACGTTACTCCACTCTAATCTACCTATACACACTTCAAGACGCTATCTTCATTTGTTATAAACAGTCTCCCGACAATGCGCAAAAAGTTGCTTTCTCGCAACGTCTCAACAGCCCGCGCTTGATTGAGGACGAAACTTTCAATGACAGTAACATAAAAAAAATAATATAATAGATTATGAGACGGACAAGAAGAACTGGATTATTTTGAGAGTGGATAAAATATATGCAGGTCGCAGGCAAACACATTGGAAAATCTTTTTTTCTTAAAATTCATAGCAATTCCGAAAGGAGTATGGAATTTTACAGAAATAACTTCGATCATGCATTTCTGTTTCCGAGACATTTACAAACCAACCAAACTTCGTCCCAAAAGCTTATCTCTTACTCTATGGGGCCAAAAAATAAATCAATGGAAATTGTATCTTTCAGTGACAAACGCAATTTTGAACTTGTTCATCATAGGGAAATGAGCGCTTTGATTACGATGAGTAGCAGTAATTTATGTATGTGTATTTAAAAAATGTTCTATGTTTGTATACAATGAAAAACTAAATGTTTTATAAATTTTTCCATGTATTATTCAAATATTTATTTTGTTATGGAAGTACTTTCTCATAAATTTCGTAAATAAGTGGCGTATTTTCTAAGTACGATTTTTTTATGCAGTCCTTTTCAATCGCATAAGAAAAATTTTCTGTAGTACTTCTATGCGCTGAGGGTCATTGGGCACTGGGTTCTCGAAGAACCCTCCATCCCATAACTGTAGTACTTCGACAAAGTTGTTTGTTATATGTAAGAATTATTGAAATTTTTCGAATATTTTTTGTGCGTTTATTTTTATGCGGTCTATATCTACCGCAGAAAAACAAGTTTAACTGTGCTTTAAGTATGTAAATAAATGTGTACCACTACCATAACAGAGGGAGAGGCATATGCGACAAATACATTTTAGTTCTCATGAAGACTTTAAATTAGGAGGATACCATCAAGGCCATTGGTAACAAATTGCCACTTTTCCAAGAATTCATGATTTCGAAAGCCTGGGTTGACTCGCCGCACCGCGCAACCACTCCCAAGATGAATAGCGTAAAAGTTGCGGAAACTTCTATTTAATACTTTGGAATTCTAAGTATTCTGAGCAATAAAGATCTTCAGCAAAAGAACACTTAAACACCATTTAAAAATAATTGCAGGAAATATATGAGGAAAACAAATTATTGACCTTCTTTTATAAATTTAGCGTTCTACAAAACGCTTTGTTCAACACAAGTTTATGACAAAGAATCCTGCTAAGATAGCAGAAAATATCTTCATTCACTTTTATAGGTATATTTAATTAAACAAATGTGGTTCAATGTATTTATAAAGGCAGAAAAATAATTATTTTGTGTAAACACAGAGTAATAAATTTAAAAATGTTTTTGATTCGGATGTATAGCACTTTTAAAAAAAAATGTATTGGGGAAAAATGTTTCAATACCTGATCTTAAAAAAAGAACTTTCTTGTACATTTCACAATTTTTACTTTCGCTGTCTCTTTATATACAGTTTTACAAAAAATAAAATTAATATTTAAGGTGAAATTAATTTACGAAGAAAATACATTACTTATATCAGAACAATGCGTCATTTGAGCAAGGTGTCCATATAATTTTTTGTTTCAAAATGTTATGTAATATATTTAAAAGAAAACCATCCCTACATTTATCTCAGTTTTTGTGTTTATTTTTTGTGTTTATAATGATTTTAAAGGAAATTTTCAAAGATTTGAAAAAAAATCTGCGTCGAATTGCGGAACCTATTTTCATGGAGAACTTTCAAAGTACCTTCTGGTACAAATTGTATGAAACTTTTAAGATACAGCTACTTTGAAACGATTTCTCTTCAGAATAAAAATTACTTATTTTCTCTCTACTAATTCCATCTTTTTTTTTTCGTCTATGATTGACTAAATTCTATGTGGTTTTAAGCTTTTAGACCGGCTGCGCTCTATTTTCCAGTTTTTATCAAAATAATTCCGCCATATTCTTAAACCGTCAGTACAAAAATAAAATTATTTCTCATTCTACTAAAATGAGACTTTGGGAATTCTATCTTTTTTTTCTTGAGATGTTCGTTTGATCGTTTTATTTAATGAGTTCTGCAAAGAAACATAAAGTATATTCCTAAAAGACTGCAGAACTGGAAGTGACACCAAATTGACAAATAGCACATTAAGATACAAATTGCAAAATTAAATACCACCATGTTTAGACAACCAATAAACCACACACCGAATTATTCTATTTTACAATTTGTTTTTAACCAAAGTTCGAAATTACGAGCTTTGATGCCAACATAATTCATGTTGTTTTATTATCTGACGTAAATAGAGCTCTCACTCACTCAAAAGTTATTATTTTCAGAAATCATGCTTTAGACAAAAATGTATTTTACAATTTACGAAACCAGTTTAATCTTAATAGATGTTGCTATTTAAATAATTTATGTTATTATTTCCCGACAGTAGCCATCAAAGATCATCGCCTCAAAGCCCCACCTGCCGCCACTCGTCCAATTGCTAAGCTTCATACTATCCAGCATGAAAATGCAACTTAACCAAGACCTACCTATACAGAACTTTTTCTAGCCAGATACGGGTCTGAGGGTTCCCAGAAACCCATGTACCCGAAATTATATCCGTAGATCCGTAAATTTCCCCACAGTAGTGCTGAAATCCTGAAATACTTTCTAATATGATTAAATCTTAAAGAGTGTGTTTCAGATAAATTACTCTGAATTGTTTTAAAAATAACCTACTCCTGCTAAAAAATTAAAACCCGAAAGATTTAAGAAACACTAAATCACATTTTTTATACAACTCGTAACTACTCAAAAATTTATGTAATTTAAAATGAATAACACTCTAACTAAATATTTTTAATAATTTTGGATGCATTTGAATGAGTGTGTGAGTGAGGGTTTATTTAAGTCGTGTATAAAGCAACACGTGGGCTAATGATGTTGATCCATGTAATGCTGTACCTCAGTCAAGTTCCAATGACGACACCTATGCAAGCACCTTATCCTTTAACTACCCCACCACGATAACCTAAGAATTTCGTACCTTGTCAAATTTTACACATATCCCCCTACCTACACGGCGGGTTTGAAGTGGCACTCTATGTACATTTCCCCGATTCCTCAACCTTGACGAAAAGCGTGACGTATCCCTACGGCAATTTTTCCGTTATCTTTCAAACCACTGAAATGTTTTCTTAATAAATCTATTAAAGAACAGACTCCCTTTAAAAATATTTTAATTTGGTTTCAAAGGCATCAACAACACAATTTTGAATTGCAATAAGCCGCCGGAAGAACGATATTTGGAATTGCGACGAAATTCTTCCAAATTTTGATTTAAGCGGGTCCGAGATGTCCATAGGATCTCGTGTTAAAATACGCAAGATTATATACCATTTTCTCAGAAAATACTTTCTTCTCCCGGATAAAATTTTTAAAGCATTTTATGTGATCAATAAAATTTTAACGAAAGGTTTTGTTCTTCTTCTTATAATTAAAATCATTATTGATTTTTAAAAAAATGTCAAATTGTTTCCTTAAAATTAGTTTAAAAATGCAACTAAAAACAATTTGAAACATATATCTAATTGTTTCTATTGAAATGTGTGAACAAGTTAAAATTATGCTCACTGAAAATTTGAGGATTATATAATAAGTAGTTTTTGCTTCACACACACAATGAAAGAAGCAGTGAAGAAAACAGACTTTAGAGTAAAAATTTGTAATCTTTGAGAGTTTACTTTTTTTAGTACTTTTAAAAAGCACATGAAGCATTTTCTTTACCCTCTGTTCCTACAAAGAGCTCTTCTAAATTTCTTTTTTCCTTTTTTTTAAAAATTTCGCATTTTTTTCTCGATTTTAAGGTGTTTCGTTGGGCTACAAGAATTCTACGTGCATCTATATTTTGAAGCATTGCAAAGTTAGAACTTGCTTCAATATCACAATGTTTTAAGATCAACAATTTTGCTATATGGCTCATATTGAAATGCCATTATAAACAGCCATATTTACACCAATTTTATCTTTGTTAATTTCACAAACTTAAATTTTAAAATCACTTATCATAGTGATTTTAAAATCTAATTAAATTTTGCTTGTTCTCGTATGCATATTTATTATTATAATGTTATATTCGAAATAAACCTTTGTTTCTGTGAATATTATTGTTTTGCGGCTCAATTAAGGTTAAAGCTTGTTTGCTTACATCACCCTTGTTCTAAGCAATCACAATGACCACAGGATTCCTAAGAAATAGTTTGACAACCTGCGGTTTAAACCAATTAAGAAGAGCAAGTAAACCAGTGCTTCTCGAAATTTCATTGTACTATATAACGCTACACTTTGACGCTAAAATTACATTTCGATTTTGACATTTTTCGTGAAACAGGCGTATATTAACGTCTCGTTTACCCAAAACGTTAATTGCCCCAGACCTAAATGTATTTCTTTCTAAAATACGATCTTTTCTGCGTACACTGCTATTCATAAAATTTTTCCGCAAGTTTTGGAATGCAATAAAAAGATCTTGACACACAACACACACTGTTTGCAAAGGATTTACTTATTTATTCCCCCCCCCCAATGCACCGCATACCCATGCCTTCTTGGAAAACGGGGGTATTGGGGAGCAAATCACGTAACGTTAATCGGCAGTTAAGGGATTAATTATAAACCGTACAAAGTGTCCAGAAAATTGCTATAATTTGTGTATATTATTTTATACATGACATACCCAAGGGGCAATGGTAATTATTAAATTTGCTTTCAGTATATTGCTAAATTGATTATAAAATTTTTGCAGTACTGATACTTACATTTATAAGTGTATTGTATCAGTGTAAATGTGTATTTATTTCTTATTAAGTCAGAATGCATTGTGTTTATTAACTTTCAGTAAATTAATATTTTAAAATAATCTTTTGTTTTCGAATTTTTTATATGCTCGATCCTCCCGCATAGAGTTATCACACCTCTGATGGTGCGCCCCACAGTTTGAGAAACGCTGTCATAAGTAATCCGTATATTTGTGGGGAGAAATTCTACATTTTTGTAGTCTTATCCTTTATCTACTACCTCGTTACTTATAAGTAGTACTCATTTTAAAATTACATGGAATTACCATTTTTACGAATATTCTGATGATACTTAGCAGGGATAATCTTTTAAATCCTCTCTTCTATAATACATGGCAGCAGGGTTTTTATGATGAGTATTTTAGTGGGAAGGGCAAATATAGTTTTATAGCGGAAATTGCCTTTTCAGCTTGCGTTTCGATCGGACTTTGAAGATTGTCATTTTTGTTTCGAAAAATTAGTTAATGTCAAAATGTGTCTTATTTTTTTATGTTAATGACTATCTTAGAAAACGATTTGACAATTTATTTTAATTAAACAGTATATATAGTTACATTTACGGTTGAATATCTTTAATTAATTCATTAGCTGTAACGGATTAAATTTCTGAATGATGAGTATTTTGTTCATGTATATCCCTTAATTTTCAATGTAGTGATTAAAAAAAATTATTGCTTGAAAAAAACTGCAGTAAATCATAACGCGCTAGAGGAAGGGATGGATCAGGAATTTCAAGTATATACATACACCGTACACAAGCACATACATACACCTGGAATACAATTACCGTTTACGTGTACTTTTTTGATCATTATCACCGGCTGAGGTATCCACTCATGTGGATATCTCATCCGGTGATAATTTATGTGCACCATTGTATAACTAAAAAGGACGGTATTGTATATATTAACCAATCATTTCATTAATATTTGCTATTTTTGTAAATTGTATTGGATTAAATTAATTTTTTTCTTACTACATCAATCCATTAAAAAACTTTATTTTGATAAAAAGTTTTAGATTCGTATAACACTGCACACTGTGATTTGAAATTTGAATAAATATGTTTTAGTTTTACATGGAATAAAGGTGTACTAAATAAAATATTCAAAACCTGCTGTGGAAAATTGATCTGCTGTAGTTTGTACTGATTTCCCCTAAAAAGCAAATGAGACAATTTTACAAACAATGTCGATTTAATTTATCTTTGTGGAGATGTAAATATTCCCTTTTACAGCAAGATTTTGCTTATAATGGTGAAATAATCGTAATATTCAATTTATTTTCTATCTAAAAATATCATTTGAACCTTTCAAAGTATTTTTATATTCTACACCTAAACTTATACATCATAATATATACTTTGGCACTGGGGTGTACAACTTTTCGAAACTCAGTATTTACTTGAGTTTGTAACGTATGCATATCCATTTCTGAAAACAGTCCCAATTAGAACGTATAATAAGGAATGTTAAGAAGAACGTTTTAAGTTTAAGGAAACTATTTCCTTTTTTTCAATGCAATATGTAATAAATTAAACACATTTTAGTTTCATTTCAAGATAGCTGTAAAGTTAAACCACTATTTATTTATTTTGTCAAAACTTCCAAAAAAAATTTAAATAAATTTTTTTAACTGATTTGAAGGAAAAATTCTATCGACTGTAAAAAAATTTGTGTACAACGTTGCACTTGCAGTTTTTTTTCAAATTATGACTATTCCATTAAAATATAGGAACACTTCCCTTCAATAAGGTAGGTAAGCCAATTGGAAAATTATCTTCCTACAATACAAAGAAAAATACTACTTTCTATTCAAAATCTAGAAATGTATTGCATTCACTTTACGTATCTGTATCATGCGTAAAATCAAAAATTCCCATTCTTATTTTAACCTGCAAATAAGGCCCCAGTAGCAATAGACCGCTTTAAATCGCGGAATATCGTTATTACCTGTAATAACTTCGTACCTATTAGAAATAGGTATTTTTATAGGTAGATAAAAACTTTACTCTAAATTTTTTAACAATTAAAAATCATTCTTTATTTTTTTTTAACTTCATAATAAATGAATTAGATGAAAATTAATTTGCATATAACATTTTGCAAACCACTTAACATTTTCCGAGCACGTGAAAATTTATTTTATTTATAAACGTACTACTTCATAAAACACATGGATACCAAATGTCCTCTTTGGGAAACTATAATTTTGACTTAATTAGGAAAACTTCAAAAAGAATTTGTGAGTTTGTGTGTGGTGACAGACTCTACATTTGTGTTGCTTCATCTCAGGAATTATAACTATATCCATGGATTTCAATTCATTTATGCTATTGGGTTTTTTTTTGTCCGCCTGGATAGAGTTCATTGATAATTTAATTATGCCTTCATATACCTTCTAAGGTCTATATAAACAGACAATTAAACACTAATTTCTCATCTTCTATTTCTATTTAGTGTATGTCAAATTTTTATTTTTTCCAACTCAGTATATATTCAAATCTACTTTGATATATATTTTTGTATTCAGATAACACTACACACTTAGCTTTAAAACTACGAATTATGTGTGAATTTGTGTTGCATGAAACTGTGCAAACTAATAGCACATGTTACTTATGTGAGATAAAAACAATCTGCGTTTTATGGGTTTGATTTTTGTCGAAAAACAAATAAAATTATTTCAACTTCATTTACAATGTATATCCATTTAGTTTATATTCAGCGGAGGAATAGTTAATTCTTTTTTTGA
This sequence comes from Trichonephila clavata, assembly GCA_019973975.1. Lineage (NCBI taxonomy): Eukaryota > Metazoa > Arthropoda > Arachnida > Araneae > Nephilidae > Trichonephila > Trichonephila clavata. Next base: position 48,289 of record BMAO01035626.1, on the reverse strand, counting down.
ATATTTTGCTTATATTGTTGAAATTAACCTACATTTTAAACTTTATATTTTGAAACTTCGCCTTTTTGCCTTGAAAAATCATTTATACCACTAACTATTTTTATATTCGGCATCAAATCTTAAATATCATAATTTTTGCTTTTAGTACTAGGATGTTCAGCTTTGCGAATCTAATTAATTACTTGATATTGCAAAGCCTGATAATCCTTTTACAACAATAAGGCCCGTTTTGAACGCAATTTAAGGAATGTTAAAAACCACATTTTAAAGGTTAATATTAATATATATAATTTTTTCACTAGCAATTTCGAACATTTTTTTTCGTTAAAGAAGTTAAACAGCTTCCTCAATCTTCATGGGTATTTGAGCAGAGGAATCTTCTTGAACTTCTTCTAGAAAAATAAAAAAAAAGAATTAATGTATACTTTATAAAGCTAATTTGAATTAAAAAAAGCTTATCGCCCATATCTGATCAAGAGAGTTTAAGTTCACGGTGTTGTTTCTGCCAAATCGTGTACTGGTGCCATCTTATTTGATGCAATGCTTCTCAAACTTTCAGTAATCGCAACCCAATTTTCAATTGAAATTTTTCATAGCGCCTCTCCACACTCATTAACAATGAATTGAATGAAAATAAAATGCACTTTCGTGCTAAGGCTGGAACACGAATAAATTATTAAGCTAAGTATAAAATTTTGTATGTGGCTGCTCATAGGAAGCACAAGTAATTATTTTTTAAAATTAATTTTGATAAATTATATCAAAAACATTGAGCAGATGTGATACATTTGTAAAATTATTATATCATTGCAAATGTGTTTTTATTTTTAATATATCAGAATGTATTTTGTTTTGCTTCCTTTTATTAATTTAAACATTAATTTATTTATTTTTATTTTCAAATTTTTATGATGCTTGGGCCCACTATGTACGGATAACTTGCCCTCCTATACGGGAGTTACCCAGAGTCTGAGAAAAGCTGACTTATAATGTCTATCGAGGAAACACGTCCCCACACTGGCATGGTGTAGAAGTTTAGTAAGTGTGGAGCAAGCTCTATCAGGCTTCTTTCCCTCTTCTTACTTAAAACTGTGAGGTTCGTCACCAAAAGTCATCAGCTTACTCATAGTAAAATCTATTTTATCTAACAAATCAAATCAATTGTAAAATAAACTGAAAATTGTACAGCGCTTAGTTCCGAAAGATGTATTTGTAGCGCGGACTGATATTTATAACAGAATAAAGAATAAAATTGCCTATCTAAACTTATGTTTCTTAAAGATGAACCTAAGCCATAATTCAAAAATATAAATACTTTTTAGAGGACTTTCTGTCGTAAGACAGTTAAGATAAGAATCCTGTATTCGTAAATTTGTTTAGATAATTTCAAAACTGACTTATCATATTTTATCTTGAATTTTTTTATTATTTTTTATAGTTAAGATGATTACCAGTTTAGGAAAATGTTTTGAAATATGTTCTCATTATCGTGAAACTACAGTTTTTCAGGAAAATTGAGCTATAGGTTCCGAAATTTTGTGTTCCCTCATCAATGAAATCGTTAAGCTTCAAATTTTATGTCACGAAATTCCATCCTAATTTTCATTTAATTATATTATTTTATTAATTTTCCTTTTTGAACTGGCTACGAGAGCTCTTGAAAAACGAATTTGATATATCTGGACTCATTGAAAAGATTACGACTAAAACAGAACTGCCTCCACCCCCGGTTTATATTATAACTAGACGCATAAATTAATTCCTACAACATACACAAATTTGACATGATTAACTATTCTACAAAGCGGGTCTTCAACATCCTCATAAATTCGTACAAATCTCCATACATTCTTCATAAAAATAATGACAGATTACCCTGCTGGGATGAATTGGAAATCCATTCAATGTGCAGCCGAAATTCCTCTCTGGGAAAAATATGGTTTCTTTACTGTAAATATACACTATATAATGTTCACGGACACTCTGTACAGTAAATTCTATATAGATCAGGATATATATATATATATATATCTTGAATCACACACAACATATTCGTTATTAAACACATGGATCCCAAGTGGAAAACACTTTGGGAAAATATAACATAGAATTAATTAGAAAAATTTCAAAGAGAGTTTATGAGTTTGTGATCATAGAATCGAAATTTTTGTTGCGTTGTCTCAGGTATTATACTATATCCATGCATTTCAGTTCATTTACGCTTTTGGAGGTTTTTTGTCCTACCGGATGGAGTACTTGATGATAATTTATGTATACCTTCATATATTTTCTGAGGTCGATATAAACATACAATTAATCACTTAATTTCTCTTATTCCTTTTCTATTCAGAGTAAAAGTCAACTTTTTTTTTTCTAACTCAGTTTACAGTAAAAATTACTTTGTCCTATATTTTTGGATTCAGATAACACTAATATTTAGCTTTAAAAATATGAACTATGAAGTTTGTGTTGAATGGAACTGTGCAAATTAATAGCACATATTACTTGTTTGATATTAAAAAGAAATCTGCGTTTTATGGGTTTTATTTCTGTGGTAAAATAAAGAAATTATTTCAAATGTATTTACGAAATATATTCATTTAGTTTTTCTTCAGCGAAAAAACACTTAGTTATTTTACTATCAAACGTTTGCTTATATTGGTGAAATTACACGCTGTTTTAATCTTTATATATTGTTGTTTTGCTTTTATTCTTAAAAAATCAATTATACCACTAATTATTTTTATATTCTGCATCAAATCTTAAATATCAAAATTTTTGCTTTTGGTGCTAGGATGTTCAGCTTTTCGAATCTCAGCAATTACCTGATTAGAAAGGCTTGGTCATTCTTTTACAACAGACAGTCCCGTTTTGAACACAATTTACAGAATGTTAAAATGCCACATTTTAAAGGTTAATATCAAAATATTACTTTTTTTCTCTATGAATTTCTTATATTTCTTCTTCGTTAAAGAACTTAAACAGCTCCCACATTCTTTCATGGGTATCTGTACCAAGAAAAATATCTCTTTAACATCTCGTATATATATATATATATATATAACACATGGGCTGAAAAGTCCCGGGCCTAACAAAGAAAACACAGTTTTTTTTTTGTTCAAAATTAGCTTTATTCGTCAACGTAATCTCCATCAAGAGTTTCATTTGATTATATTATTTTATAAATTTTCCTTTTTGAACTGGCATGCCAGCTCTTGAGAAACGAACTTGTGATTTCTAGACTCCTTACGAAGAGGACGACGAAAACAGAATTGCCTCCACACAGCTTTATATCATAACACGACTCATATATTAATTGTTATAAAATAAGAAAAATCTACATGCTTATCCCTTCTACAAAGCGAGTCTTCAATATCCGCATCATTTTTCGTAAAGATTTTCATACATTAATTTTTAAAAAAATGACAGCATAGACCGCTGGGATAAACCGATAATCATTCAATGAGCAGCCGAAATTCCTTTCTTTGAAATATATGGCTTATTTAATGTAAATAAACACTCTACACTGTTTTCTTACAGTCTGTATTTTAAATTCTAAACAGTTAAGGATATATATATATATGTGTGTGTGTGTGTATTTGTATATATATATATAAATGTAAGGATAACTAAATTAGATCTAAAATTAAATCCCTAGTCCACATTTATCTTTTATTTTCCCGTTACATCTTCCAAGTATTAAATTTATTATCGAGTTCGGAAAGGAAGAACACATGAAACTTTAAACAGAGCTTTGTCTCACCTAGCATTAATTTTTATTACCTCGTATGTCCTGCTTAACTTTCAAAAATGTACTTCTTCAATAAGAAATATACTTGAAAGGCATCTGGATTTTGAGTTGCCGCCAACTCTGATATTGAACACGTGCCCGATTTCTCTCTTAGAAGCAGATCACAAATAGCGTTAGATGAAAAAGTCTGTTCAAAATAAAATGCCTTGGTGTTCACTCAAAAAACACGACATGTATACATTTATATGAATATATGTTGTATAACCTATATTATATATTATTATTATTATATATTTACACAGAGTTGCCATAATTAAACTTCAAGTGTTCAAGGGGTGCTGGAAGGAAAACCACTGGGAATATTCCATTGAAATTTGGTATCTTTCTCCCGATACATTGTGGGCCTTTGATTCGTTACAATTGCTGCTTTGAAATGCGAAACACGCATAAACGAAATTACGTTTCCTGTACAAATTGTTGTAAAATACGACAATGCATCCCACATACTGTTAATCAGACTTAAAAAAAAAGGTGAGTGAATTACATTTTTTTTTCTTATACCATGGTGTTAACGAACTAGAAATGAGAACTCGATTTTTAGAAAAAGTGTTTTAATTAATAATATAGATGTGATATATTATTTATTATTTAAAATATATGTCTGATCCTCTTTTTTACTAAGGGTATTTTTCAAGACGTTTTTTTATGTTGAAACTTCAAAGTTTGATTAAAGTATGACACATCACAGCATATTTAAATTAATTTGCAAGGCACTTAGCCACTGTTTAATGCATTGCTTCGCACTATACGATGCAACAGATGTTCGTGCGTTTAGTGTTCATTTTATTGAACCGGATTTTTTTAATTGTGTTGTTTCCTCTTCCTTTTCAGATTCCACAATTTATTGCATTCAGACACAATGTAAATCTATAAGATTTTGAGTGGTCAGTTCTTGTATGGGATCTTCCTCAATCTCTTCCATATCGTTATTACCCACTACCAAGCAAACGATTGTGGCCAAAGTCTTAAATACTACAAACTTCATACTAACATGGTCACCGAAAAAATAAACTTGCCTCTGGTAAACTTTTTTTTACTTAACATTCATTGCATACGAATTAGAACACTTCACAATAAGTAACAATAATATAGTAGTCTTGTATTCATTTTACCGGAATTCTTTAGTTGTCAACTAGTTCCACAATATCGTTTGCAAACATTTATTTAAAGATTAATATAGTCGGAAGAAATAAAATATCTAAACGCGCTTGTCAAAGGTAAGCGAAAACATCTTTGAGTGGGTGTTTATCAAAATATAGCAGGAACTTAGGTGTGATATTAGCTATAAGGTAATGACACCGGGATTTAGCGATTATTCGGAGGCAATTACAATGTCTTATAGGCTCGTATCATATATCTAAATATATTCTCTATATATTAGAATAAAATAAGGAGTGAGAGGTTTTGCATTAACGTCGCCTACTAAAGCCACTTGAAAGCAATTGGCAACGGACCTTGTAATTTTCAACCATGGTCAAGTTGGCGTCTGGCTCTTTGTACATAACACCATTCAAATAGGGTGACATTGATTCTCGACAGATTTAACACCCACCTGTAAACGATGGGTCTTCTGTGACAAAAGGCTCGAATTATGACATACTGGGCACATGTCCATGATAATAACCAATAGGCTACCTCGGCCCGACTAAAAGGTATTGTTTTAATCTTATGTAATCTTAGTATGGAAGATTTAAGGGGGAATTCAAATTAAGGTATTGTTCTTTGCACGGGACTATTTTCAAAATTACGACACCTATCAAACAAGTCTTCATGTTCAACTGAAATGAAATGCAAAAAAACAAGCGATCGAACTCTCATTTCATTTCATTCCTTCCCTCTATTGAAACAATTAGTATATTATTAATTTCCTGATCTGGAAGGTCATTTTCCTTACAAATGTAGTAATTTTCATTTATTACATATTTACGTAAATAGGTATTTAATAAAGTAGAAAGATATTTTTTTAAACATCTCTCTTGCTAATCTACCAGATACAACAGATAAATCGTTCTACATGCATGTAGTTTTCATTTGTTCTTCTAATTGAGTCAGTGGTTATTTTAATTTTCGAAACTATTTGAAACTACTTAATTCGTAGGTTTTCATAACACAGATATAACTGGAAATTTTCTTTCAAACCTTTTTATTGTATTTTCATGTAATACATTGATTAGAATTCTACTTACTGTAGATTTTCATTATGATAGATTTCAATAAGTAATCTCATTTTTTAATTAATGTATATCTTAGAGATCTTTTTCTCCTTTAAATAATCTGCTTTGGTAGATTGAAAAGCAAATCTAATAACGTTTTTCCTTTAATTTATATGACATTATATAAAAAAGATTTATCACATACTTATGAAATAAATTTTACTAGTGCTATTCAATTTTTTCCAAAATTATCTTAGACAAAACATATTAATAAACTTTTAAAATAATAAGAAATTTATGACAAAGATTATTTTTAAGCAGAAAGAGCAAAATTAAAATGTAGACTGTGTGTGGAAAATCTCTAAAGAGGGAGAAACTTTAAGTCCTACATTGCATGATTTGCAAGAATAAAATGTTTGTTGCTTTTTTAAAAAAATTATACATGGTTTGTGGCTATGTACTTTACGTTTTTCACCCTTTTAGTTTATATAAAAGGTAGGAAATGACTTCAAAATAGCCAAATAATACTATGACGTCAAGGTTTTTGAAATAAGAAAAGTACATGAAATATATGCAAAAGCAACAAAAACTAACAAAACTGAGGCTGAAAACCTAAAACACTCTAGACCGTTAAGAAAAGAAAATAAAACATTGGGAGAGTTATTTAAAAAGCGAATGTTTTATTTCAAGTGGACATTTTACGAGCTGCTTGCTTACATTTCGGTTATCCGCACTCCACCACAGCTGATGTGCAAAGTACTAAATCCAGGCAGAATATAAAAAAACTGAATGTCAGGTTACCCAAATTACGTTCACTTTCAACATACTGGACATAGAGTGCCATTTAGTCGTCATTAAAAAATGCTTCCAGCTGAAAATGCACATATGCATCGCCCGGTCACCAAGACAGTTTTTCTCAAATGGATATGTGCACCCCCGACCATGAGGTACGTTCGTGATGAATGCATATATGACTCACCCGCCGCGAAGAAGATAAATGGGGGTAGGGGACAGCACAAGGATTCAGATTTGCAAAGCAACCCATGGTTGGAAACGTCTTCATGTGACGCTAGGTGACTTTGTTCATAAGAGTACTTCAGGTAACAGATATGCATTACAGCAGTCAATAGAGCTGCTATTGTATTTGGAGGAGAATGAAACGTTTTACAAACATTGATGTGGTAGATATGCACCTGATTTATGGATTGGCAAAAGATTGTATCGCAAAATGCACCCTTTGAGAAATGCACCGGAAGATTGGATATTTCTGCTAATAGTCCACACAATTTTTATAAATATGGATCAGTATGGATAATAAGAATTGTGAAGTTGGCCAACGGTATCCAACAAATTTTATGTTGGATACCATATTCCCCAACAAAATATAATCTGTTGGATACCGTGTCCCTGCTGTTCTTTCATGTAAGTTGCAGATCTGGTGATACATTATATACACCATAATATTGATACATTAGATGAAAATGTATATACGAAAAGTTAAAAAAAAAATGAATGAATGATTTCAAATGGCTATATCTATTAAATGGAAAACAATTTATCGAAAGAGTTATACAGAATGTAGACGAAACTGTCATATTTTGTGTATATAAGTCGTAGATAATCTATGTGACTTCCCGTGGTCACATTGGCAATACAAGGCAGTACTTCTTTTCACGGTATATATTCTGAAGCATTTATACAGTCACCGACGCAAGTGCGTTACAAATGCTAACGTCCAGTTCTTCAATCGTTTTGATTTTGGGAAACACATAACATCTTAAGGAAATTGCAATGCAAAATACTTTTTGCATGGGAATTGCCATTTTCATCATTTATCACGAACAAAAGGAAAGGGTTTACTGTCGTTGTGAAATTTCAACTCGCACATGCGCAGGCCTCCGTTTCAGTGCACCTGCGTCTTTCGTGGATAATTTTTAAAGATCCCCTTACAATTTGCTTAAATCGTAATAAAAAATTATTTTCCTTTAAAAAGTTGAAATTGTTTGTAATCGTTATATTCATTATGACTTACCTTGTATATAATATGCAATCATTTCTTTAATTTTTCCTCTCCTTCTGTCTTGTATTTTGATTGTGCTATTTGTACTAAATCTCAGTCCACTAAAAAATTTATTTCGATACATAATTTTTAATTCGTATAACAAAGCTTATTTTGATGAAAAAGTATGAATAAAGAATTTTAAGATGTCTCATGACTGCAGCTGTAAAAAAAATAATATGTATTAATAATTCACGAAATCTGCACTGGATTATTTCTTTTTATGTCGGAAAAATAATAAAATTATTGAAGCTGCATTTATAAACTACAGTAGAACGTCACTAATTCGTACGTTTATCATCCGGAGCGTCAAATATCTATTCCGTTTTGGAAACTCAGTGATTATCTGAGATTTTCAAGCTTGCAACACCTTTTAGAATAACCGATACTCATTTTGAACACATATTAAAGTATCTTAAAAGGCCTCATTTTAAAGATAAAACATTCTATTTTTTGTTTTGTTTTTTTTCTTAATTCACACACACACAGCATCTAGATTTCTTCTTCGGAAAAAAAGTTATACGTTTTGCAATATCTTTCAAGGACAGTTGAAGAGACACAACCGTTTTTACCTAGCCTTGAAATTCCGCTGGACATTTAAATAGGATTTTTTTTTTATTTTAATGTCTCATTTCAATAAAAATGTTCATCAAATATCTCTGGTTAGTTACAATTTAGTAGAAGTCTTTATATCTGCCGAATAAGGACATGATGGCCCTAAACACCCGAAATGCAGAAAAACTGCAGCACATTAATAGCTATCGAATCTCTGAGTCCCTCACACGTGAGATATCTAAAAGTTTAGTGAGGGTGGTTCCAGTGGGCTAATAACGTTTTAAAGTAAAAGTTTTAACTATAACAGATATAAATACATAAATTCATGGATCACTTAGACTTTCACTATGTTTAACTAAAGTTATAAATTTCTGATCATCTAATCACTTATTTCTTTTAAGGTGATAAGGTGCACAGAAAATCTTCAAACTATCGAAATATTTTATTGACTTCATTGATATCTGGAATCTTTATAAACAAACCTACAAATTTTCAGAGCTTTAGCTGTATTATTTTCAAAAACATGGTGCAATATTTGATGCTGAACAGCAACTACAACGTCCGCATTTCAGATTATTTGTTAGAAAAAAGCCTGATAATAAATGATTTAATTGTTTTTCAACTGCGCGTAAATGAGACGGACATTATATATGCAGTAACAAATCATTTCAAGAAAGAATTGTGCAATTAATGCAAAAATTCCGGTTTGTGTATTGTTTATTGGGGGGAAGATCAAAAGGGTTTGGTCATGAGCTAAGCTTGTTTTTATGATATTATGATGAATGAAATTAAAATTTCAAAACCGATTTTCCCAAAGCACAAACACTAAATCTCATTTTGATAACTCACATAATTAAAAATTTAATTCGCATGAATAGAAAAACTCTCTAACTTTATGTATTTGTGTTTGGTGATATACATATATATATATATCCCATGTGTAAGAAATTCAAAACTATTATTAGTAAAATATTTTAGGAGATATTCATTTAAACAAATGTTGGGATAAAAATTTTAGAATTTGATATATTTTACTTAATAATTGTTATTTGATTTTGCTTTATTTCGTTTACAATATTTAACATGGGAAGGCTCTTTAAATCATACAAATAAAAAATAAAGGCATAAACATCTTTTGTACATGTTAAGCATTAACTCTGAGCATGGAATTAGCTCTGAAGTGTTTTTATTTGTTTTTATCATCTTTAAGATAAAGTTTTGTGAAATATTGATGTTTTATTCATTTTCTTGAAAACATTCATTATGGCAGTATACTATGGTAAGCTGGCTTAAATGAAATAATAACATTTCATAAAAGTTTCAGACTATTCCATGAATATTATAGCATGCTAATCATGGAATGAAATCTTCAAACTCATTTTTCTCCATATTCAAATTTTTTTACATATACTATTATTCAAAACCCTAAGGTATTTTTGATTATGTAAATATGGGTTTGAAATTCTTTATACATGTTCTGAAATATATGTTTTGTAAAACTGTGCATGGGGAATTAGCTCTAACATGTTTAAAACTTTTCTAAAATATTTCAAAATTATAAGTAGTGATTTGGGAATTTTTAGAAAATTAAATATAGAAAAATTAATAAAAAACTAATGAGCAGCAGCAGAAAAAAACACAAGCGCAGTTTTATGTAGTATATTATAAGGTATTCGGAAAAGAAAATTTGATAGAAATGAAATATATTTAAAAAATGCCTTAGGCATTTAAAAAATGTTTAAAAAAGCTCAAAAAAATTTAATTTTACAAATATTTTGCAACAAATTTAATATATTTTTTATGGAATTATTACTAGATATTAACCTTTAAGAAATACAATTAAATCCAAATAACAAATATTAAAAATTAAGAAATCTAAAGTTGTGATTACAGAAAAAATATACGCTTTTGATGTGTTTGACCTACATTTTGCAGGTTATTTTTTTGTTAAGTAGATATCTGTATATAATGGTATTTGTGGAAAGTAACTTTGATATAGGGTTGGCAAGGCGTAAAAAATAATAAAACTTCTGTTTTAAAAATTTAAATATTCTCCAGGATCCGTGGGTACTTTATTGATTAGATCAATGTTCACCAAACTGGAAGGCGAGAGATCGATGCCCGATGCCACCAAATACCCTACGAGTACACAAGAAATACATGCTCGTTAAATCAGAGGGTCCAAAAGTTTACTGGGTGGTCACAGCTGAAACCACGGGTGTCGGATGCAGGAGAATATTTCCCTCCCCTCCAGTTCCGTGCCTAAATTTTGGAGGTGGAGATGGGTAGTGTTGACATCTATGGTATATAAGTCCAAACTGTCTCAGGCTCTGGCAACTTTCATTTTTTTTCTTTTCGGGAAGGACACTAAAACAAATTCTCTCTTTTTTTCCATTCTGATTTGAGAGATGTAACAACGTTTTTTTATCCATACCATCGAAAGTTTGTTTTTAAAATAGTTTGTGTGTCTCCGTTACATGTCGTTCCTTCTTTTTTCTATTCCATTCTTTCTTTTAAACTTTCAATTGCAATTATTTGTTTTTTTTTCTACCGCAGTTGCCTAGGACATCGTCAATAACAAAGAATGTGGCTCTTGCGCTAATAAAACGAAACAACCGATTAATATAAAACTGAAAGGAAGAAAATACACATAGTTCTTAACTGAATTAATTTTTGAAGCTAAAATATTACAGAATCCCCAACTGAACTGTTTTAGTGGTGTTCCAACGTATTCCTTTTGTATTGTATTATTACACCTAAATTATTTTAGTTTTAAAACACTTTTCCACCTTTTCCCCCTATGTTTCAGAGTTCGAGAAACCCTTGTAGTATCAAGAAACTTTTATAAAGCATGATTTAGAAAAAATACTGTCGAATATTGTTTTTTAATTCTTAATAATCAAACAGGAATTTTAAACAATCTTCTTTCTTTGATTGAGAATCTCTACAATGGGCTTTGTGGAAAGCCATTTTGGGATAGTGTTTACAGGTCGTAAGAATAAAATTATACTTTCGTTTTAAAAAGTGAAATTTTTTTAAAAAAAATTCTAAGTAGAGAGCTTTATGAATGTGTTTTGTGAGCACAATCAAAACCTTGTTTTAAAAATAACACCGCGAGATTATGTTTAATAATCTGAATAATGGAAGTCATAGATTACTCTGGAATATATGTTTCTTATGTAAAAGGTATTCAAAAGTATAAATCGCCAGTATTTGGTATTTTTCCATCAAAACACTACTTACATTTATTTGTATTTACAATTAAAAATTATTCATTATCTTAAATGGATGTATATAATAAATTCGGATATTTGTAAATTATATCTTCTGTTCGTAAAATAAACTGACTTTTTTCTCTTTATATAAAAAAATATTTTTTATCACTAAATTTTTTTGTACTCTGCCTCAAAATTAATTATTAGAATTTTTGTATTTGGTAGTAGGTCGGGCCGCTTTTTGAAACTCAGTAATTGTCTGAGTCCCAGTAGCATGGTCGGCCTTTTAAAATAAACAGACCAATTTAGAGAACTTAAGTAACTAAGCGTAAGCAAAGACTCCAACTACTAAGAACCAGGCCCATTCTAAAATGATACAAATAATTATAATATTAAGAAATTTAAGGAATCATAAAATGTAAGGTTTATTCACTGTATATTCTTGAATTATTGGCAAATACTTGATAAAAGTCTAAGGAAGATTTAAGAAATCCAAAAAAAAACATGAGAAATCCTGAAAGATCTTTTACCAAAACTATTCTGTATTATAAAACGCCGAAACAGCTGAAGATCAAAATACACCAGTTTCTATTAATAAATTTTTCCTATTTAAGGGTAATGAATAGGTTGTTAAATGGTACACTCTTCTTTTTTTTGTCTGATGTCTTTAAAGCTGTGGATCCTAGGGTTCAGCAGTAAAACAAAAGTCGAAAAAAATTGTGTTCCTCATTTATATGTTTAGTGAAATAGTTTACTCAATTCAAAGTATTTTTTTAAAGGAGCTTCGCCATTCATGTTTATGAAACATTTCTATTGACAGATATTTTACCTAGCGTAGGGATTGAAAAGTTTAATTCTAAATGATGCAAGATTCACCATTCTCAAATGAGATATTTATTTATATGAGATACGCGCGTATACTTTATATATGTTGCACTACATAAGTTTCCCATCAAATTTGGAAGAAAAGATAAACTTTAAGAAGAGAAACTGGGCATCACAAAGATTCAGATTTGTATTGCAACGTCTGTATTTGGATCAAGGTGAGTGGTTTTTAAGAGTACTTTGGGAAACAGATATGCATTAGAGCAGTCAATAGAGCTGACAATGCACATAGAAGAGAAGGGAACATATTACTTATACACTTGCGGTACATATGCTACTGATTTATGAATTCGCAGAAGACTGTATCGCAAATTGCACTCTTTGAGAAATGCACTGCACAACTGGATATTTGCTGATTTTTCCCACAATTTGTATAAATATGGATCACTTCGAGAAAATAGGAGTTGTGAAGCGGGTCCAAAGTATACTGTGTTCCAACATAAAACGGAATAGTTGGATACCGTGTCCCTACTGTTCTTTAATGTGAAGAGCCGACCTGATGATAAGATGCATACGCCATAATATTGCTACAAAGGTCGATAATGTATATAAGGAAAGTAAAAAAGAAACAATTAAGGAATTCCAATGGTCATTATTATTAAATGGAAAAGAATTTGTCAATAAGATTTATACATAATGTAGATGATACTGCAATATTTTGTGTACATAAGTCATAGATATAATCTATGTGACTTTTTGTGGTCGCATTCGCAAAAACTAGACAGTACTCCATTTAACGGCATAAACTCTGAAACATTTATACCATCACCGACGCATTACAAATTTCAACTTTCAGTTCTTGAATTGTTTTGGAGTGGGAAGCTCATAATCTCATAAGAAAACTGCAACGCAGAATTTTTTTGCAAGGGGCTTGCCATTTTCTGCATTTAGCGCCAGCAAAAAAAAGGTTTGTTGACCTTGTGATATTTCAACTCACACATACGCAGGGCTCCGTTTCAGTGCCCCTGTTTCTATCGTAGAGAATTTTTAAAGTACCGCTTTAATCGTAACGAAAATTTATTTTCCATTGAAAAGTTATAGTTTTTTGTAATCTTTATATTCATTTGGACCTGTGTATAATATACCATAATTTCATTATTTTTTCCTGTAATTCTGTCTTTTTTTTTTGAGTGTGTTACTTCTACTACATCTCAGTCCAATAAAAAACTTTATTTCATTGCACATTTTTTAATTCGTATAACACAGCACATTTTGATGAAAAAGTATCAATAATGAATTTTTGAAATGTCTCATGAATGCAGCTGTACAAAATAATAATATGTATTATTAATTCAAGAAAAAAAAATATGCACTTGATTGGTTCTTTTTATGTCGGAATAGTAATAAAATTATTGAAGCTGCATTTATAAACTACATTAGAACGCCATTAATTCGCACGTTTATTATCCGGAGCGTCAAATATGTGGACCAGTTTTTATTGTCAATTACATGCATTGTGTATGAGTACTGTATATGAGTTTTCGAACCATGTAATGTTGAACAGGTGTTGTGTTTAAGGCCAGAAAGGACAGGAAAACTGAAGGAATGGGATATTTGGGGAATTTCAGTTGTGTGATTTGGTAAACAACTGTGTGCATTATAGGTCAGTTTGTTTCCAAGTGAGAGGGGTGTACGTGCTCTTTTGTTGAGTTGTAATCTGCTATGGCTTCGAATTCAAAAAGAAAGTGCAACGCCTTGCTACAACTTAAAGACAAAAGAAATATTGAACCATTTCACGAAGAGGGAAAGTACTGCGTCTTTGTCGAATTTTTATAATGCTGGAAAGTCAAAAACTCTAACATAAAAAAAAAACCCGATAAATCATTTTAAATTTTTCGTCCAAACGTGACTCAGAGGTTGCCTCGAAGAAATTGAAACTCATTGACTAAAGATAACGATGTTGTTCTTGATCGAAAAATGGATGGAATTTGCAGTAGGTAGTTTAAGCTCGACTTCAATGACTGCAAAGACTGCATGGGTTGTATACGGTTTTCCGAACAATTGCGTATCCGAACAGTGTCCTATTCCAATTGATTCGGATAAACGGCGTTTTAAGATTTATTCATTTAGTCATCTCAAATGGAAAAATAAAGAATTTAGTTAATATAAAATATTTGCTTATTTTGATGAAAGAACCCGATGTGTTTCTCTTCATATATTGTTTTTCTTATTTTTTTCTTTTGTAAAAATCCTTTGTACCACTAAACATTTTTATATTCTGCGTCAAAGCTTAAATATATATATGTTTGCATTTAACGGTAGGGTGTGTCGCTTTGGAAATTCAGTGATTATCTAAAATTTTCAACCTTGCAACACGTTTTAGAATAACCGATACTCATTTTGAACACATATTAAAGTATCTTAAAAGGCATCATTTTAAACATAAAACATTCTATTTTTTGTTTTCTTTTAAATTCACACACACACACACACAGCATCTAGATTTCTTCTTCGGAAAAAAAGTTATACGTTTTATAATATGTTTCAAGGACAGTTGAAGAGACACAACCGTTTTTACCTTGACTTGAAATTCCGCTGGATATTTAAATAGGATTTTTTTTTAATTTTAATGTCTCATCTCAATAAAAATGTTCATCAAATTTCTCTGGTTAGTTATAAGTAGTAGGTGTCTTTATATCTGCCGAATAAGGACATGATGGCCCTAAGCATCCGAAATGCAGAAAAACTACAGCACATTAATATCTATCGAGTCTCAGAGTCCTCACACGTAAGATATCTAAAAGTTTGGTCAGGGTGGTACCAGTGGGCTAATAATGTTTTAAAGTAAAAGGTTCAACTATAGCAGATATAAATATATAAAATCATAGAGCACCTAGACTTTCACTGTGGTTAAATGAAGTTAAATTTCTGAAGATCTAATCACTTATTTCTTTTAAGGTGATAAGTTACACATAAAATCTTCAAGCTATCGAAATTTGTTATTGACTTAATTGCTATCTGGAATCTTTATAAACAAACCTGCAAATTTTCAGAGCTTTAGCTGCATTATTTTCAAAACATGGTGCAATATTTGATCCTGAACAGCAACTACTATGTCCGCATTTCAGATTATTTGTTAGAAAAGAGCCTGATAATAAGGATTTAATTATTTTTCTACTGCGCGTAAATGAGTCTGACATTATATATGCAATAACAAATCATTTAAAAAAAAGAATGGTGCATTTAATGCAAAAATTCTAGTTTGTGTAGTGTTTATTGGGGGGGGGGAGAGCGAAAGGGTTTGGTCGTGAGTTAGGAGTTTTTTATGGTATTATGAAAAATGAAATTAAAACTGCAAAACGGATTCTCCAAAACACAAAAACTAAATCTCATTTTAATAACTCAGATAATTAAAAATTTAATTCGCATGAATAGCAAAATTCTCTCCTTTTTATGTATTTGTTTTTGGTGATATATATATATATATGTATTTATATCCCATTTATTTGAAATATAACACTGTTATTAGTAAAATATTTTAGGATATTCATTTAAACAAATGCAGGGATAAGGCTTTTAGAATTTGATATATTTTACTTATTAATAGTTATTTGATTTTGCTTTGTTTCGTTTACAATATTTAACATGGGAATGCTCTTAAAATCATTGAAATAAAAAAAATAAAGACATAAACATCTTTTGAACATGTTAAGCATTAGATCTGAGCATGGAATTAGCTCTGAAGTGTATTTCTTTTTTTTAATATTATTAAAATAGAGCTTTATGAAATATTGATCTTTCATTCATTTTCTTGAAAACATTCATTATGGCAGTATACTATTTAATTGGGCTTTATTTTTGAAATTTCTTATGGTAAATAGTTTTAAATAAGATAATTAACATTTCATACAAGATTCAGACTATTCCATGAATTTTATAGCATGCTATTCTGGAATGAAATCTTCAAACTCATTTTTCTCCATGTTCAGATTTTTTACAAATACTATTATTCAAAACCCTAAGGCCTTTTTGATAATGTAAATATGGGTTTGAAATTCTTTATGCATGTTCTGAAATATATGTTTTGTAAAAGCGTGCATAAGGAATTAGCTCTAACATTTTGAGTACTTTTTCTAAAATATTTCAAAATGAAAAGTTGTGTTTTCGGAATTTTTTGGACGTTTAAGTATAGAAAAATTAATAAAAAACTAATGAGCAGCAGCAGAAAAAAACACATGCACAGTTTTATGTAGTATATTATACGGTACTTGGAAAAGAAAATTTGATAGAAATGAATGATATTTAAATAAACCTTAGGCATTTAAAAAATGTTTAAAAAAGCTTAAAAAATTACATTTTACAAACATTTTGCAACAAATTAAAAAATTTTCTTTGGAATTATTACTAAATATTAACCTTTATAAATTACAATTAAATCCAAATAACAAAATTAAAAATAAAAAATAAATCTGAAGTTGTCATTACAGAAAAAATATACGCTTTTGATTTGTTTGACCTAGATTTTTGAAGCTATTTTGTTTTTGTTTTTGTTAAGTAGCTATCTGTTTATAACGGTAACTTAATGTAACTTAGGAAAAGTGTTGGCAAGGCGTAAAAAAAATAATAAACGACCGTTTTAAAAATTTTATTATTCTCCAGGATCCTTGGGTATTATATTGATTAGAACAATATTCACCAAACTGGAAGGCCAGAGTTCGATGCCCGATGCCACTAAATACCCTCCGAGTACACAAGAAATACATGCTCGTTAAATCAGAGGGTTCAAATTTTACTGTGTGGTCACAGCTGAAACCACGGGTGTCGGGTGCATGAGAATATTTCCCTCCCCACCAGTTCCGTGCCTGGATTTTGGAGGTGGAGATAGGTGGTGTTGCCATCTATGGTGTAAAATTCCAAACTGTCTCAGGCTCTGACTGTTTTCATTTTTTTTTCTTTTCGGGAAGGACACAACAACAAATTCTCTCTTTTTTCCCATTCTGATTTGAGAGATGTAACAACGTTTTTTTATCCATACCATCGAAAGTTTGTTTTTAAAATAGTTTGTGCGTCTCCGTTACATGTCGTTCCTACTTTTTTTCTATTCCTTTCTCTCTTTTAAACTTGCAATTGCAAATATTTGCTTTTTTTTTTCTAACGCAGATGCCTAAGCCATCGTCAATAACAACGAATGTGGCTCTTGCGCTAATAAAACGAAACAACTGATTAATAAAAAACTGAAAGGAAGAAAATATACACAGTCCTTAACTGAATTAATTCTTGAGGCTAAAATATAACTGAATCCCTAGCTGAACTGTTCCTTGTGGTGACCTGACGTATTTCATTTTATTGTAGTATTACACTTAAATTATTTTAGTTGAAAGACTTTTCCCACTTTTCCCCCTATGTTTCATAGTTCAAGAAAACCTTGTAGCATCAAAAAACCTTTATAAAGCATGATTTAGAAAATATACTGTCGGATGTTGTTTTTTAATTCTTAATAATCAAACAGGAATTTTAAACAAAACATTTTTCTTTGATAGAGAATCTCTACAATGGGCTTTCTGGTAAGCCACTTTGGGAAAGTGTTTACAGGTCGTAAGAATAATTATACTTTCGTTTTAAAAAGTGAAATCTTTTAATTATTATTATTAGTTGAGAGCTTTATGAACGTTTTTTGTCAGCACAATCGAAAGCTTGTTTTGAAAATAACACTGCGAAAATATCTTTAAGTATATGAATAATGAAGTCATAGATTACTCTGTAATATGTGTTTTTTAAGTAATACGT
Source organism: Trichonephila clavata (assembly GCA_019973975.1). Classification (NCBI taxonomy): domain Eukaryota; kingdom Metazoa; phylum Arthropoda; class Arachnida; order Araneae; family Nephilidae; genus Trichonephila; species Trichonephila clavata. The sequence goes on along the minus strand of BMAO01035626.1, from coordinate 29,884 downwards.
ATTCAGAAATATAAATCGCCAGTATTTGTTTTTTTTATATCAAAACACTATTTACATTTATTTGTATTTACAATTTATAATTAGTTTATCTTAAATGGATATATACAATAAATTCGGATAGTTGTAAATTATATCTACTGCTCGTAAAATAAACTGACATTTTTCTCTTCGTATATTGTTGTTTCTAAATTTTTCTTTATGAAAAAATCCCTTTTACCACTAAACATTTTTGTTCTCTGCCTCCAAACTTATAAATTAGAATTTTTGCATTTGGGTTGGTCAGGCCGCATCTTGAAACTCAGTAAATGTCTGAGTTCTTGTCCTGTCGGCCTTTTAGAATGAACAAACCAATTTAGAACTTATATTATAGACTAATATTATGATTATTATTATTTACAATTTAACTTCTATAAATTTATTTTTCTTTAAGGGGTTAACCCATGTGGGGTTCATAAAATCAAAAACATTTTTTTTCATAAATTGCTTTCTTAACATAGTTAGAATACGGTGATAAAGTGGTTTTTTAAAATTCGATATCGTTATAAAGAAGCATTCGTGAGAAGTGTTGCGGTTCGTATCGTTGAGTTGGCATTCGAAAGCTGGGCCTATCGTGCATAGTCGGCTTGATAATATTTTCTATGCAAATATATGTTTATACAAGTATAGACGAGTTTGTAAAGGTTTAAAAGGTAATATCTATAGATATTGAATATTTCGTTGAACTTGTTTCAGTTTTCACCACTACGCATAGCCGTTTGAGGGTAAGTTAAGATTTTCATTGCTTTAATCCGACTTGAAATTTTAAAAGCGATTTTCTGAAAATTGTGCTTTTCAAACTTTCAAACAACATATCTCAAGAACGGTTAGACTGATTGACTTCAAATTTATGGGATAGAAATGGAATATATGTACGCAACAAATGGAGTACGATCATCCTAAAATTCAAAATATTTATTTTTTTATCAAAAACAAAACAAAACAAATAATTTAAAAATATTAAATCGATTCCTACTTCGACCAACAAATAAATTTATTTTAGCTACTTTTTATTAAATAGTTGCATTAATATAAATATGTATACATATATGACACACATACAACATTAAGTAACAATTAATTTTTTTATTATTAGTAAAGTATTGGATTGTCATCCAAAACAATCATGTATATAAAATTTCAGTTCAATTTTTCAGCTTTGAAACAAGAGGGAAAGAAATGTTTTCAGACAAGTCGCTAAAAATGAAACCCACCTGGCTGTATATCTAATGTTTTAAATAATTAACTTCAATCCACAATTTTAATTAATTATAATTAAATTATCGTTTTGTTATAAAAACAATAGTGTGCATAGAAAATTTCAGCTCAAATGAGCGTTTTAAAATATTTGCAAGAAAAAAATCCTTTCAAGTTGTGACACAAGTCACCAACATAATCGATAAATCGCCAAAAATAAGGCCAATGTGGCTGCATTTGTAATTCTTTAAATAATTAGACTTTATCAATTAGTTTTTATTAATTATAATTAATATACTGTATATCATCCAAAATAAGCGTGTATGTAAAATTTCAGCTCAATTGAGTGTTTAAAAATGCATTTTATTAACGATTGAATATTATAGCAAAATAAATATAGAGAGAGTTTGAATAATAGTAGAAATTCAACAACCCATGAAATTGGAAACTTATTCTTTAGAGGTCTACCAAAAACCAATTTTTATATTTCCAATTCAGTATAATCCATTCTCTGCATTTAACCGTATAGATTAAAATGCTGTTATTTTTTTTAAAATTTAAATATACATTTACACTGATGTAATATACAACAAATGTATATTACATCAGCATGAATATATTTTATAACTAAATTATCAATGCTAAAGTAATACAAGTTTTAAAATTATTAATGGCTCCAATGTGCTTGTCATACACACAATTTAATGATAAGTAGTATTTTTTCATAAAATAATGCATGTTGTTTCCTTAGCGTCAAAACAATTAGCATTTTAATCAATATATTGTTATTGTATGAAGAGGGGCACGTTGAACATTATGATCGAAAATTGGTTTGCAAATGTTGGATGTTTCAGAAGCCCTGCTCCAGGCTTTACAAAAATATTTTGATTATTTCTTTTAACTTCTTCAAATGAAATGTAAATTGTTTTCCTGAAAACCAGAAAATATGTAAGTTTGAGAATTTAGTAAATGCTGATCGTTGCAAATACGCAAAATTCGAAAAAGTTGAGCTGGGCGTGCAGTTATTATCATAAGGAATAGTTACCAATTAATATGAATTTTGAAAAACAGTCTCTTTTCCTATAATCATATTTTTTTTTAATTCTAGAAAACAAGATAAGCAGCAAAAGCATTGAAAAATTATGTATGATAACTTTCTATTGCGTAATCTATCTGCATACATGCCTGAACCAAAACGGGAAAATTATTTTTAATTAATTGTTTAAAATTAAAAGGTTTTTCAGAAATTTTTCTCAGCAACATTTTATTTTTTATTTTTTTACTACAATACATATATATATATATATATATATATATATATTAAGTTCAAAGTTGAGGTCACATTGGAAAAATGTTTAAAGTACGTGTAGAAATGTAATAGAAATTATTATTGAATTAGTGTCAAGTTTTGTACTGAGAATTGCCAATCAAATACTTTAATCGGGAGAGTAATATAATAACTCTGTACCCAGAGGACTTTAATTGTTTCCGCACACGATAAAATATAATTCCTTGATAGTCGTCAAAACATTTCAAGGCCTCTAATTCAAGATGATTTCGATTCAATTAAAGAAAAATTCATTTAAATTTTCCAGAATTATAACTTCAGGGGCATTTATGTTGTGTTGAAATATTCTTATACTCACTTCTAGTTCGTCGTAATATTGCATTTTTAAATATCTATAATTAATTACATTCGATATAGTAAACTACGTTTGTGAACAAAATTTAAAGGGAAATTCGGAGAAATAGAAGACCATCAGGGACGTTTGAAGTCTTCTTGAAGCTATGACCCTCTACACATTAGTAGGCCCTGGGCCCCTATACAAAAGTAGGCCCCACATATGACTCTTAAAATAATCAGTACATAGGATACGTTGTCAAATACTAGCACAAACAATAACTCGAAACAAATAAAAGTTCATGATTCACAATAGCACATACCAGCTCGACCAATAGCCGGCTTTTGGAAGAATAGGTCATGATGGTGTATGGTGATAGGCCTAGGTCTATACGTGGATGATGGTCATCACATTTAGAGAGTTGACATATCGTCTGAAATTCCCAGGTGTCTCTGAGAATACACCAGGAAACAACATTTCACCGTTGGATTTATTCAAATCATGATCTTCTTAAGACGGAATCGTTAACTAGACGAGACTCGCAATGTTGCCGAGGCCCTGGACTCGGTCATGGTTGGCCCGTACCTTAAAGCGTATCTGCATAAAGTGAAAAGAGTGTTCTCAATGCAGTGAAAGACCACTCAGGAGTTCCTAACAAGCAAGTAAAGTGGAAATTTTGCATATATACACTAAGACATTCTAGAAGAAAGACTAGTAGGGTATTAACAAATGTTATTGCATGAATTCACTTGTTTGAGAAAGATTTACTTCTACGGTGTGATTGTGGCTGTTCTAGCGCAATAAACAAGAGAGTGTGAACCGGCGTAGAAGACCCGCATTGTAGAGTAAGATATATCTCGGTAAACATGTCGAGGTTCAATAGTCCTCCCATTGTAGTAGTGTTGAAGTAAACAGAGGAGCTAAAAATGAATGTTTCATGTTCATCACTTGAACATCATTGAAAATTTGTAGGTCCATCGCCAAAAATTTTTTTGCAGCTGTATAGTGCGACGTTACTATAATTCTATGTCACTCTTTTCATGGTGAGAATATCTCAAGACAGTTCAGTACAGTACACGTCATGTGGACGACTTTCACATCAAAAGTGAATACTTTGAGTAGGTGAAAGTTTAAATTGCCTATATTCTACTTAACAAATCTTTTAAGATTCAAATATTATTTCACATGTTTGATTTGATTTCACTTTTTAATAACATTCCTTTTTAAAACGGAACGAGAGCTATTCACAAAAAACTTGGTATTTCCAGACTCCATGCAAAGAGGACGACAAAAACAAAGGATCGTAGCACGACGCATACATAGCGTGTTAGAACCAAAGCAAATTCAACATGATTAGTCCTTCTGCAAGGTAGGTCCTGAGTATCACCTTCAGTTTGTAAAAATACTAATTTTTTCCTGAGCAATTTGTTGTAGGATTTTTTTATATTTCAACTGATTAATACATTGATTTTAATTTATGTTGAACTCTGTAAGATCTGTCAAGTAGCGAGAATGAAACCTGAACTCCTAAGTTCCACATTACGTCATTGGGAGAAAACGTTTTCTGACATTCAGAACGTCCATAAGCCCCTCGTCTATGTTGTTCATCCAGGGATCTGGTAATCAAAAGCACAACTCGACACATATGACCTCTCATTTTTGACCATAACAACTCGGTAATGGTTGCTTTCTCAACAAATAAGATGTGATTAAACCAAACTTAAATAACACTGGTAACTTAGGTACCAAATTAATTTTCATGGAATAAAATACTTCGTTTAGTAAATTAACATTGTAATAAATATTCTTAGATATCACCGAGTATAAAAAGTATTTCTTCTTTTTCGCTTCTTTGACGAATATTAACAGAAACCTTATACATATTATTCAATAACTTCCTGAAAGAGTTTTTTTCGTAACAACTAATACGTGTGAAATTACGGGACAGCTTCTCTGAAACCACATGGCATCGCTTCTAGATCCCTTTTACAACCAAGTAGATTTTAATATTAACATTTTTCAGCGGAATCATGAATGCTTATAATCACTGGGAAATGGAACGTGACAAGGGTAACACAAAATGGGCCGTAAAACAGCAGTGTGGAGAAGTACTCTGTTTTCTACTGATATTGAGGAATTATGGTACAAATTAGAGGGTCTCTTAACCTTAAAGCATTCTGGAATTTATTACATATTGGTGATATGCGCTGTTTCTAAGTGAGTGTTTTTATCAAGCAAAGTTTTAAATATTGTTTACTCTGAGAAAATAGGAGCCGAGTGGATTAAAGCTTTGGTGCATTGAGGGTTTCCTTTTACTGGTAAAAAGGACCGTGATCGTTTTGAGAGTGCATTAATATCAGAAAAATAAAATAAGTAAGAAGCCACAGTGGTAACAAGAAATCCACAGTGGTAAGATGCCTTTATAACTAAAGTGATATTTGCATGGGGTAAAAGAGGGCCCTGATGTCAACAAAATCTTTTATTAGAGCACCCATGTAAATCTCTTTGCAATATGTGTCAAGCTCAACGTGAAGTGCATAACTAAGGATAATCACCAAAAATGTCATTTCCATAAAAACAAATCGCTTGCCAATAAACAAATTAAATTCATATTCTACCTTGCGTGTAAAGTATTTTAACCCAGTACCTAAGAAATGCGTGTGTAGAACCTACAAATACTTTCCTTCTAGAAATAAATGGTTCAAATTTATTGCATTAGTCCATTTAAAAATATATTAATATCCTAAATAGGTACATTTTATTACGTCAATAAACAAACTAGTGCATTTTTTCTTCCAATATATGTGCATATTTTTATAATATTTTAAAGGAAATACCATTTATAATGAATATGATTGGAATAATGATAATTGTTGAATTTAGGTGGCAATTGTAGTACGAAGATTGTCAACACTGAATTTTTGTTTCAATGATTGTAGGAAGCTGTGCTGGCCACCAATAAAATATTTCAATAAAAATTTCCTGTCATTTTTCATCAAAATTGCGCCCGCGTGTCATGTTCCACATCAACTATATTAACAAAAGAAATCCTAAGAGTAAAAAAAAAATTTTTTAAAAAAAACCTTTTTTTTTTACAAAATTTTAAGAATCAATTAACTATAAATATTGAATCACTAAAGTCCCTCTTGACACTGTTATTAAATAATGGGTGATATGAGTCCAGTCAAATTTTCATAAATTTTCATAAATGATATTATTTTTAAATACTGTTCCATACAGAATGAATTAATAAAATATTTTTTTTAAAAAAACAGCGGAATAACTTCCTTAATATAGGGTGACTTTTGATTTATTTCAGTGTTTTGTAATTGTATAAAAAATTGTATTTCTCAAAATAATTCCTAATATAGCTTATTCTATAAAGAAGACACAAATGCTGATTTTCTTTCCTGTATTCGAAGCACAAACGCGTGACAAAAAAATGTGAGGGAGTGTTTCTTGTCAGAAGACAAGAAAAAAATCTACTGTGCTTCATAACACACAAAAGTTCTACAGATCTAATTCTCATCACAATGTGCATTCAATAATTATCTTTATTTAAAATCATTTAAAATATAGATTAAGTTTACCAATGAACGAATAATATAGAAACTCACAAATAATCAATAAATAAAGGGAAAATATAATTGATTATTTTTTGACATAGTAATACATACATATTTAAATAATCAATTTTGTCTTTGCAAATTTTTTGAGTACATGCAATAAATTCGAACGATTCATTTGTAATCTGGATCATTTTTGTAGGTTCTATGTAAGCATTTCTTAGTTACTGGGGGAAATGATATTAAGGAGAAATATTTGATATGAATTTAATTTGCTTATTAGAAATAATTTAATTTATAAGAAAAGCCATTTTGGCGATTATCTGTATTTTACAGTTAATATTTAGCTCGAAATATTGTTTTAAAATTTAATGACTGGTCTAATAAAAGTATTTTGTTGATATTAGCGCCTTTGTTCATCAAGGCAAGCATCGAAGTTTCCATGATTTGCCCTGAAATCATCTTACCACTGTGAAAAAGTTAGCAATATGATTTCGTACAATTCTGCAGTCAAATCTTAAGTGTTGTATATGAGTGCAAATCCTTTGCATTTTAGAAGGTGTCTGTAAACAATGATAGCTTTTGAGAAAAGTGTACTACACTGCAGCCCTCCGTAAATGCAACACCATGAGGAATGCCCGCAAATAACATGAAATTTACAACATGCATTATCGGAGGTGAGATATGCAAATGATTAGAATTTCAGCGCCGGCACACATCACGCACGCCTATGGCGCCATCTCAAAGCGCTATTATAGGCTTGGAGATATCAACAACATCAAATTCAGCAATTGTGTTTTTCTTGTGGTTTTTTCAAAAAACAATCAGTTATGTCTCGTAGAAAACAGCGATCAGCTTGTGATCAAGTATCCGAGTTCGACAGACGAAGGATAGTGGCCTACCGAGATTGTGGATTATGTTTCAGGGAAATCGGTAGTCGTGTTGGACGAAACCAAACAACTGTAATTCGTATATGTGACCGTTGGATGCAGGAGGGTACGACGGACCGACGTGGTCGATAGCATCGACCTCATGGCACCACTTCACGTGAGGACAGGTAAACTGTGCGCATGGCAGAGACGGATCGCTCAGTCACATCACGAACCATAGCACGGCACATTGATTCTGTAACGCATCATTCAGTGTCTACGCGTACAATTTGATGCCGTTTACAGCAGAGTGGTCTGTCCGCAAGACGTCCATTGCTTAGTTTACCCTTGACGCAGAACCACAGACGTCTCCGCCGCCAATGGTGCGATGAAAGAAGGATGTGGCTGGCAGAATGGAATGAAGTTGTCTTTAATGACGAGTCACGCATCTGTCTGCAATACCACGAGGGTCGGATTCGAGTCTGGAGACACCGTGGAAGAGAATGCTGAACAACTGTGTTATGCACCGGAACACTGGTCCTGCACCGGTTATTATGGTATGAAGTGGTATTGGATATCACTCTCGCACTTCTCTAGTACCTATTGCCGGTACTTTAAACAGCCAGCGCTACATCTCCGATGTGCTGGAGCCAGTTGTCCGTCTTTATCTTCAGGGCTTGTCTACAGCCATATTTCAAAACAATAATGCGTTATCACACGTGACACGCATTATCCAAAGGTGTTTTAACAATCACCAGATTGAATTGCTTATATGGCCAGCTTGCTCTCCGGATCTTTCACTGATAAAAAACATGTGGTCAATGGTTGCTCAACGATTCACTCCGATTACACCCTCAACAGCCACATCAGATCAACTTTAGCAACGTGTGGAAGCTGCTTGGTCTGCTGTACCCCAAAAACACATCCAAAGTCTCTTTGAATCAATACCGAGGCGTGTGGCAGCGGTGATCTCCAACGATGACGGCTACTGTGGCTACTGATTCTGGCAGGAACCAAACTTCACAGAAGTCTATAAATTTAATCATTTAATACTTGGTCAGCATGTTATCTACACAATAAATTTTGTTGTGCTATCTCTTGTCATTTTTGGTGTTGCATTTACGGTGGCCAGCAGTGTATTTACATCTGGGATAGCAGATCATGGCATTTTGAAAATTAAAAAAAATTAATAAGTTTTAATTTACTGAAAGGATGCCAAATAAAATAGATTCTGTTATAATAAAAATAAGTACATATTTACTCTGATATAATAATTTTAAAAATGTATCGTTTCAGCACAATGTTTTTTTATATATTTAATTATCTCTCTCAATACAGATTTTTTTTTAAAAAAAAGTTACTGAAATGCTTTCCGTGGGCTGCCATATACAAAATTAAATACTCAATATGATAATTTATAATATATATAATTAAATTTGTATTTTAGCTTTAGCACGAAAATACATTTTCATTCCATTCAGAATATTGTTAATGTATGGAGGAGGCAAGATGAAAATTTTATTTGAGAATTGGGTTGCAAATACTGAAAGTTTGAGAAGCATTGCATCAAATGCTTCAAACTTTCTACAAGGTGGGACTTTAGTGGAACCAGAACACGATTAGTCAGAAACAACAACGTGAAATAAAAATCACTTAATAAGATATGGGAAATAATTTTTTTTATTGAAATTAGCTTTATAAAGTATAAAATAATTCTTTTAAAAATTTCTAGAAGAAATTCAAGAGAGATTCCTCTGCTCAGACGCCCAAGGAAGAGTGTGAGAGTTGTTTAACTTTTTTAAAGAAGGAGAAATAAAGGAAATTGATAGTGAAAAAAATGAAATATAGTAAAATTAACCTTTAAAATGTAGCTTTAAACATTCTTTAAATTGCATTAAAAACGGAACTGGAGGTTGTAAAAGGATGTTTAATTTTTTATTAATCAGGTAATTACGGAGATTCAAAAAGCTGAACATCCTAGCACAAACAGCATATATTACGATATTTAAGATTTTATTTCGAATATAAAATTAAATAGTGGTAGAAATGATTTTTAGGGGGAGGGGAAACGAAACAGTATAATATAAAGATTATAACGTCGGGTAATTTCATGACAGAAACAAATGATTGATAATAAAAATTAACTTTTCCTCCGCTGAAGATAAACTAAATAAATATACTTTGTAAATGCAGTTGAAATAATTTTAATAGTTTTTTAACAAAAATCAAACTCATAAAACGCAGATTTTTTTTATCCCAAATAAGAAATATGTGCTATTAGTTTGCACAGTTCAATTCAACACAAACTTCATAATTCATAATTTTAAAGCTATGTGTATAGTGTTATCTGATTCCAAAAGTATATGTCAAAGTAATTTTGATTGTAAACTGAGTTAATAAAAATAAAAATTTGACATACTTAAACTAAAAGAGGAAGAGGAGAAAATAAGGGATTAATTGTTTGTTTATATCGACCTTAAATAAGTTATCACCGAGCACTGTATCCAGGTGGACAAATAAAACTACAAAAGCATAAATAAACTTTAATCCAAGAATATAGTTATAATGTCTGAGATAAGGCAACAAAAATGTAGAGTCTGTCATCACAAATTCATAAATTCTTTTGCAGTTTTTTCTAATTAAGTCAAAATTATAGTTACCCAAAGTGAACAATTGGGATCCATGTGTATGATAATGAATGTCATGTGTGTGACTCAAGATATATATATATATATATATATATATATATATCGAAACTATATATAGAATTTACTATACAGAGTGTCCGAGTACAGCGTAAAATGTCTATTTACAGAGAAAAAACCTTATTTATCCTTTAAAGGAATTTTGACTAATGATTTAATGGTTATCCCATTCATTCCAGCTGCCTATACTGTAATTGTTTAATGAAGAATATATGGAAACTTTTACGAATTCATAGGGATATTGAAAATTCCCTTTGTAGAAGGGTTAAGCATCACACATTTTCTTATGTTCTATCAATTAAATTATGTGTCGTGTTATAATATAAAGCGGGTGTGAAAGCAGTTCTGTTTTTGTCGTCCTCTTTGCAATGAGTCCTGAAATCACAAGTTCATTTCTGAAGAGCTCTCGTGCGAATTCAAAAAGTAAAATTAATAAAGTCATGTAATCATATGAAACTTAGGACGGAGAATTTTGTGACACAAAATTTGAAGCTTAACAAATCCATTGATAAGTGAACACAATATTTCGGAAACTTACAGCTCAATTTTCCGGAAAAAACTGTATTTTTACGATAATGAGAACATATTTCAAACATTTTCCCTTACTACTAATCATCGTAAATTATAATATAATAAAAAATTCAAGACAAAATTCGATGAGTCGGTTTTGCAATTATGTGAAAAAATTTACGAATACAGGATTCTTATCTAAACGGTCTTATGGCAGAATGTCCTCTAAAAAGTATTCCTCTTTTTGAATTAAGTTTTAGTTTCATCTTTAAGAAACAAAGGTTTCTTAGAAAATTTTAATCCTTTATTTATTGTAAATATAAATCTGCCCTACAAATACATGTTTCGGAAATAAGCGCAATAAAATTTACAGTTTAATTTACAATTGATTTTATTTGTTAGATAATATAGATTTCACTTTGAGCAAGCTGAGGGCATTTGATGGCGAACCTCACAGTTTTAAGTAGGATGATGGAAAAAAAGCCTGAGAAAGTTCCCTCCACTCTCAGTAAACTTCTAGACCACACCAGTGTGCATACTTGTTTCCTCGATGGCATTAAGTTAGCGTTTCTAAAACTCTGGGTAACTCCCGTATAGGAGGGTGTGTTGTCCCTACGCAGAAGGCACAAGCATCATAAAAATTTGAAAATAAAGAAAAATTAAAATAAAGTTTAATTTACTGAAAGGAAGCAGAAAGATATACATTCTGATTTAATAAAAATAATTACACATTTACACTGAGATAATAATTTTACAAATGTATCACATCTGCTCAATGTTTTTTTGATACAATTAATTTATCAAATTTAAATTTAAAATAATAATTACCAGTGCTTCCCATGGGCTGCGATGTACAAAATTTAATACTTAGCTTGATAATTTATACGGTTTATAATTAAAGCCGTATTGAAGCCTTAGCACGAAAGTACATTTTTATTCCATTCAGTACATTGTCAATGTATGGTTGAGGCGCGATGAAAATTTTCAATTAAAAATTGGGATGCAAATACTAAATATATTAGAAGCATAGCATGATATGCATCAACCTTTCTACAAGGCGGGACGGACTTGCGTGGCGCCAGGACACGATTCGGCAGAAACAACATCTTGAACTAAATCTCTCTTGATCAGATATGGGCGATTAGCGCATTTTTTCTTCAAATTAGCTTTATAAAGAATACAATAATTCGTTTTTTAAATTTCTAGAAGAAGTTCAAGAGAGATTCCTCTGCTCAGATAACCATGAAAGAGAGTGGAAGGTGTTTAACTTCCTTAAAGAAAACGTAATATTGGAAATTGATAGTAAAAAATTGAAATATATATATATAGTATTATTAACCTTTAAAATGTGGGATTTTAACATTCTTTAAATTGCGTTCAAAACGGGACTGACTGTTGTAAAAGGATGTCCATGCTTCTATCAAGTAATCGCTTAGATTCGAAAAACTGAACATCCTAGCACCAAAAACAAAATTTATAATATTTAAGATTTGATGCCGAATATATAAATATGTAGTGGTATAAATGATTTTTAGGGAAAAAAAGCGCAAAACACAACAAGATATGAATTTTAAAACGTCGGGTAATATCACCGATATATACAAGAGATTGCAAATAAAAGAATTAACTACTCCTCTCTAACGATTAACTAAATGAATGTACTTTGTAAATGCAGTTGAAATAATTTTAATATTTTCTCGACAAAAATCAAACCCATAAAATGCAGATTTTTTTTTAACATAAAATAAGTAATGCATGCTATTAGCTCGCACAGTTCCATTCAACACAAACTCCATAGTTCATATTTTTAAAAATAAGTGTTAAAATCATCGGAATCCAAAAATATATGTCAAAGCAATTTGATTGTAAACTGAGTTAATAAAAATAAAAATTTGACACACTTAAACTAAAAAAGGAAGAGGAGAATATAAGTGATTAATTGTCTGTTTATATCGACCTTCAATAAATTATGATTGAGCACTCTATCCAGGTGGACAAAAAAAACCAACTAAAATCATAAATGAATTTAAATCCATGAATATAGTTATAATACGTGAGATAACACAACAAAAAGTAGAGTCTGTCAACACAAATTGTTAAATACTTTCTGAAGTTTTTGTAATTGTCTAAATTATAGTTCCCCAAAATGGACACAATTAATTCAAAAAAATTGTTAATGATTTTTACTTGTTAAAAAATTTACAGTAAAATTAAAAACTTAGATTAAAATTTTTCTTTATTAATTAGTAAAGTAGCACAAGTAATGATGATATTCAAGCGGTTTGAATGACGTCATTTGCTAGTGGGTCCCTATTTGCAGGCTTAAATATGAAAAAGTAATTTAAGTTATATTTAAAAACCTGTCTAATATATTACAATAAAAATGTGTCAGTACAGGTATATATATATATATATATATATATATATATACAAATAAATAAAATTGAAGTGTCAAATTGTAATTTCAAATTAGCAGCTTTTTACTAAATGCATTTAAAGGCATATACGGTACTTATATCAAAAAATCAATTTTTAAAATTTTTGTCTGTCTGTCTGTTTGTTCCGGCTATTCTCGGAAACTTCTCATCCGATTTTAAAAATTCTTTCACCATTGGAAAGCTACATTATCAGCGAGTAACATAAGATATAATTTATCTCCATATTCCTACGGGAACTGGAACTATGTGGGTAAAACGTTGACGTTGCTTACTCCCCGCCAAGTTGGCGCAAAATTATGCATTTGCACAATAATGGAAATTTTAATAAATATTTTCTCACATTTGTAACAAATAACTGAAACATAGTGTTATTTAGCAACTTTACAAAAAACAATTTTTAAATGGTTTTATATGGTTATTATTTACGTTACGTTTGCTAAATGTCAAACTCAAACTTTGAGAAATATCGCTAAGTTCGCTAAGAATTTCTCTGCTCCGACAATCCCAGACATTTTAATGCAAATTGTATCCCACTTTTTAAAGAGGGAAACGAAATAAAGTTTTAGCGAATTGCGTGCGCATGATATTGAAAATTCTATGTAACTGACAGTGTCATAAAAAGTTTTAATACTTTGAATTTTTTTTTTAACCTAGTTATACAATATTCATATTTTGCACAACATTTTTCACTTATACTGAACCTAGATATTTTACATGGATGTATTATTTTGAAGATATATACTAGATATTACTATGGAGGAAGCTATACAATGTCACTCGCCGAATAAAATCAGGGAGCTTTACGCAATACCTATTTCATCTTCGGTCTTTCTAATCATCAAACCTTTTGGAATAAGTACAAAGACTACATGGCGGAAGATATTTCGCGACGAAAAACAACTAAATGACAAGTTTCAAGAAGAAAATGAATTACTCTACCAGGAATCCCTATTATTCCCCTAGATTTGCCAATTGAATTGAAACGTATTCAATTTTCATTTAAATTGGCATTCGCAATGACAATCAATAAGTTTCACTGCCAAACGAAGTCGGTTTATGGCTTAGATTTGGGCACACAGTTTTTTCACACAAACCATGAAACATGGCATGTTTTCGCGGGGATAAACCATCTAGTTTGTTTGTGTTGGCTAAAGATTGACTCACTAAAAATATCGTACACTCCATTGCACTAAGAGACTGATAATGTTATTTTTTAATTGTCATAGTTTGTGATAGAGATGCAATTTGAAATGTGTTAGTTAAAATAATAAAAGTACAAAGAATTCAAAAAATGAATGTTTGGTGTTTTGTTACTTTTATAGGCCGTCATCGTTCACAACGCTCCATTCCTCTTTCAGTTATATACCTCATCCCCACACACTTACAAGGAGTTAGTTATTTTTTTATTTGACTACCTAAATATATTAACTAAAAATAATTTATATGGGGCAAAACAACGTTTGTTGGGTCAGCTAGTATATATATATATATATATATATATATATATATATATATATATATATATATGTATATATATATATATATATATATATATATATTATATATATATATAATATATATATATATATATATATATATATATATATATATATATATATATATATAGATATATTGATATATATATATAGATATATTGATATATATATGAAATTGCAACGTTGTACACAAATTTTGTACTGTTGATATAATTTTTCATTCAAATCATTTATCAATAATAAAAAACAAAAAAAATCTATTTAAATTTCTATTGGATGTTCAGACAAAAAAATAAATAAATGCTTTCCTTTTCAGCTATCATGAAATGAAACAAAATTACGAATTTGGAAAATCGTTTGCCACAGGCAAATGAAGAAATTTAATATTCGGGGGATTGTATGAGTCAAGGAGAAATCCCCTTGGTATCTTAGTTTTACCGTGTGTGGTATATATAGCTTTCCAAGTTAATAATATTAATATTATTTCTGACTGGAAAAAAATGGAAAAAAAATCATAGTAGCAATTTTTTTAAGGTAAATTTCGAAGGTGAGAATTTTAAGAGATCTATGAATATCAACATTTCTAGTGTGTACATGTTTTCATCTAAAATCATTCTTAAAATTTTATTTTGAAAAATTTAACCCTGATCTAGAAAAAAAGTCATTAGTTTAAATGAAAAGTGATTAGAATAAAATCGGAAAAACAGAAAAATAGGGGGGAATATTAGTATGAGAAACATTGCTAAGTCACAACCTCATACATCAAAAAAGTAAGGATCTGGCTGCTAGACGTCTCAATCTTATCAAATGAAAACAAAAGCTTCATAGTCACATGGAATAATCTCTCTCTCTCTCTCTCTCTATATATATATCTGGAGTAAGAGTGTTCTTTAAAACTAAATTTCTTTAAGAAACAACTTATTACTGGATCCCTATGAGTATTTTTCTTCATGTAAATGGCTTCCCTTTCTTCTGGATTAAGTAAACGCTTTTTATATGCAATAATTTATAAAATTATTTTAGGAATGCTAATCCTGTTATTAATTCATTTTGAAAATAATTGACATAGTCTTATTTGGACAAACAATTTTGTAAAATGCATTTTGATATACATATAAAAACTATTTATTTGTGATGCTGCAATAAATTTATTACGTACAATCACGGAAATTCCAACGTTCAAGATAACTCTACAAGTTGGCATGACACGTGCAGAAATGGCAACAATGTGCTGCGTTTCATATAATCACGCCAATTTAGTTGCGAGTGAGTGAATCAACATCTCACAATTGAGCTACTTGAGGGGTTTTGGTGATGGACGTCGTAATTTTGAACATTGGTCTAGTGATGAAGACGATATCCAAACTGACAACCTCCCCTAACTTCCAAAACACATTAACAGGAGAATTTTAATGAATTTGAGCCTTA
Organism: Trichonephila clavata; assembly: GCA_019973975.1. NCBI lineage: Eukaryota > Metazoa > Arthropoda > Arachnida > Araneae > Nephilidae > Trichonephila > Trichonephila clavata. The sequence continues at coordinate 14,017 of BMAO01035626.1, read as the reverse complement.
GCATATTGAACGTGCAATGACACCCTTTGCACGGCGTTACTTCAGCGGTACAAGACTCAAACTTATGATGCCATGAATTCGTAACTTTCTCACTAGGTAAGTGCTACGACAGTTAATAATAAATACGGTGGTTAGACAGCAAGTAAAATCTTTACTCAATCCAACAGAAATTTATATATATATATATATATATATATATTTACCATGTTAACTAAGCTGATATCTCAAAATGACACGCATCGTACTACGACGCTTTTTTAAAGTCCAAAACCAAAAAGGAAAACAGCTATATTTCTCATTATAAAGATTTAATATATTGCGTGTTATGAATAATTCACAGTGGTTATAATCTTCTCGCATTTGATTTTGATTTATGTTCAATTAGAAGCTGCACGAGGTCTAGTGTCGAACGACCATGTAAATTGGAACGAGTGATTGGGACACTACCTAAAGTAGATTCCCTTCTTCAAAATTATAAGCCACCGGACATTGAGCCTTGATAAACTTAATGGGCATCATACCTCTACACAGTGGATGTTCAATTACAATACGTTTTGAACTAAGACTGGACAAGGATTGTATGATTGATCAATCAGCATCCACTACTACAAGGGTCTTCAAGGGATCTTAGTTAAAGTTATGTATGCTTTTAAAAAAATATTGATCGATATTTTTGTTAAAGTTTATTTTCTTATTTCTTTAAAACCTTCTTTGAAATTTAGCAGAAATCCAATAAATCTCTTGATTTTCTGTGTTATTACGATGACGGATAAAGTTTGGCTCTTGTGCATAGCTACTTTTTATACATTGAAATTATGAAATGATTGAATCTTATTTTACACACCCGGTATCAATTCATATTAAGGGCTTCCTTATAACCCGTTTTATCCTAACTTATGTATTTTGTTCAAATTTCAGAATGATCATATTTTCTGAAGTTAATTAAACACAATCTAAAAAAATCTAAATTTAAAAAAAATGAAATTTTTAAATATTTTATACAAGAAATCCGACGCCTCTTTTAAATAGGATACTTGAATAAAGGGGAAAAAATTTGCATTTACATGTTTAAATTTTTTCTTTAATGATGGGTAACGATTACCTTGTACAAGATATAATTTTATTTGAATAGTAGTTTTTTTTAACAAATAATTCACTCTTTAGTTCAATTTGAATATAAACTTGGTGTAAAGGTCAAAAGTAGGTCTGATAGTGTTTCGTCAAATGTTCCATAGTATATTTTTGGCATCCTTTTGCAGCTCTCTCTTTGACAAAGTCTCTGTTCTCTTCTCTAAAGCAAAAAAGAATCAACACTATCTTTCGGATGTCTTATTTTGCTCCAGAAGGGACAGTCAAGATCCTAAGTCTGCCTCTTGTCTTTATCACAGATCTTTTCGACAAATTGTTGTTATAGCTCTTCCGATATCTCTCAAGTTAAGAACTTTTTTTTGTTGAGATTTTGTGAATTATTCAGGCGGTTATCGTAGCCATATGCAGTGAACGATTGATGTGGCTTAGAATGCATTTTTTCCCCTTAAATCAAAGAATAGATTGATTTGAAGCATTTAATCCGCAGAAAGTTCGTCTACGAAAATGCACTGATGCTTCAGGAGACCTAATATATATATATATATATATACATACATATATATATATGTGTGTGTGTGTGTGTGTGTGTGTGCGTGTGTGTGCATGTTTTTCCTCCTATGTCTCTGGTTTCTAATCCTTATGCTTGTTTTAAGTAGAATTTCTTTCTGGGGTTTTTCGCGTCAAATTAAGCACATGATGTAAGCATTTGCCCATGCACCCCGGCACCTAAGATCCTATGATCACATAAACTGATATAGGCGCAATAGGCCTGGGTCCTCATGAGACGTTAAGCCACTGAGTTTATTTCAATTGCATTTTTTGCAAGCTTAGAACTAAGATGCTGATTTATATATGTATATATGTGTATGTGTGTTTGCGTGTGTGTGTTTGCGTGTGTGTGTGGGTGTGTGTGTGTGCGTGTGTGTGTTTGGGTGTGTGTGTGCGTGTGTGTGAGTATGTGAGTGTGTGTGTGTTTCCTCTTACTTCTGGCACATTCGCTTCCCGTATTTATTTTTTTCTTGCATTTATTGAGTTTCTTACTACCCAACATGCATATGACATCGTCAATGAGGGTAAATATGTCTCATGTGTGTGTGTTTGACTAGGAAAAAAACTGACTAATAAAACATGAAAGATAAAAAAATTACAAACCTTTAATAAATTAATTAGTGTAATTTAAATTTAACTTATTTGACTCCTGTTGTACTACAATCCCTTTAAAATGTATTAACTGAATTACTTTTTCCTCAATCAAATTTTTTTATTTGAAAATTTGAAAATCTTTTTTTTTGTGTGTGTTTTGGGAAGCCTTTATATAATGCCTGTTAAAATGTATAACATCGATATTTCTTTAAGTAAATATCACTACAGAAGTTAAGGAGTACTTTATATTTCTTTATATGAGGATTCTTAAGCAGGGCGCTCTGTAACCTTACAATAAAATATATATTATTTCTATAAATGATATATATATATATATATATATATATATTTCTTGCACATGTACAAAATATTTTTTTTAAGCTGTAGCACTAAATTCACTAATCCATGTAACTTCAAACCAGTGGGCCCCAAACTTATCTGCCTATGAACCTCTTTCTGTACCAAAAATTTAGTTCTCAACCGCCAAGTGAAATAACTCGATTTTAATGCATTACATAGAAAAATATGAAATTTAACTTTAATGTTCCAAAATGTAAATTTTTTGTAAAAAAAATGTGTAAACAAAATAATGATATCTGGAGTATGACTTATTCAAATTGTTACTTTATGTTGAAATAAAAAATGCATTTCTCAATCAGATAGTAAACCAATGCCATGATGGCATTCATCCACTACAAAGAAAAATATTACTTTTTCTTCAAACTAAGAAAATACTTTTGCAATATCACACATCTCATACTTCGGTATCATGCCGACACACAAGCTAAGCAGTTGATAAGATTTTCGACTTTTATATATTGTTATATTATAGAAAAGTCATTGCATGAAGTTTCGATTTCCATTCTTGTCTAAACACGCATAGACGTCATCACCCGTTAGCAGTCTGATTTCCACCACTTGACGTACATTTATTACTTATACTTATTTACATATTTGTACTGAAGTAAAACATGCCTACTTGTACGGAAGTAAAACATGCCTACTTGTAATGCAGTAAAGCATGCCTACTTGTACCTTAAACGTACTTAAAATTTATGCCCAACACTTAAAAATTATTTCTAATTTATTTCAACCTTCATAATAACAAAATTGAATTGCAATTATAACCTGATGTATATTGGAAAAAAACCTATTGGTTTAGAATTATAGCCTTTTGAGAACCCTCTAAATCTCTGTCGATAATCCCTTCAAATTAATTTAAATTTTCCTCAGATCCTCTAAACCAGGAGTGTAAATTTCGTGCCCCGTAACGAAAATGTTTGCGGCCCTGCCAGTATATTGCCCCACATGAATATATAATAAAGTACTAAACTTTTTTCCGAGAAAGTAAAAGTTACAGAAGAAAACAGATCCCAAGTGTCAGAACGTAAATATTAAATTTTGCTTGTTCTCAAATGCATATTTATTATAATGCTATAATCGAAATAAACCTTTGTTTCTGTGAATATTATTGTCTTGCGGCTCAGATAAGGTTAAAGCTTGTTTGCTTACATCAACCTTGCTCTAAACAATCACAACGACCACATGATTCCTAAGAAATAGATTTGAGGACCTGTGGTTTAAACCAATTAAGAAGAACCAGTAAACTAGTCCTTCACGAAATTTCGCTGTACTATATAACACTATACTTTGACGCTAAAATTACATTTCTATTTTGACATCTTTCGTGAAACAGGCGTATATTAACGTCTCGTTTAGCCAAAACGTTAATTGTCCCAGACCTAAATGTATTTCTTTCTAAAATACGATCTTTTCTGCGTGCACTGCCATTCATAAAATTTTTCCGCAAGCTTTGGAATGCAATGAAAAGATCTTGACACGCAACACACACTGTTTGCAAAGGATTTAATTATTTATCCCCCCCCCCAATAAACCACACACCCATGCCTTCTTGGAAAACGGTGGTGTTGGGTAGCAGATCACGTAACGTTAATCGGCAGTTAAGGGACTAATTATAAACCCTACAAAAAGTATCCAGAAAATTGCTATAATTTGTGTACATTTTTTTGGTAATTATTAAATTTGCTTTCAGTATATTGCTAAATTGATTATAAAATGTCTTTTGCAGTACTGAAAGATACTTACATTTATAAGTGTATTGTATCAGTGTAAATGTGTTTTTATTTCTTATTAAGTCAGAATGCATTGTGTTTATTAACTTTCAGTAAATTAATATTTTAAAACAATCTTTTGTTTTCGAATTTTTTATATGCTCGATCCTCCCGCATAGAGTTATCACACCTCTGATGGTACGCCCCACAGTTTGAGAAATGCTGTCATAAGTAATCCGTGAATTTGTGGAGGGAAATTCTATATTTTTGTAGTCTTATCCTTTATCTGTCATCGTTACTTATAAGTAGTACTCATTTTAAAATTACACAGATTAACCATATTTTCGAATATGCTGATGATACTTAGCAGAGATAATCTTTGTAATCCTTTCTTCTATAATACATGGCGGCACGGTTTTTGTGATGAGTATTTTAACACGAGATATGCAAATATAGTTTTATAGCGGAAATTGCGTTTCGATCGGATTTTGAAGATTGTCCTTTTTGTTCCGAAAAAGTTGTTAATGTCAGCATGAGTCTTATTTTCTTGTATGTTAATGACAACTTTAGAAAACGATTTGATAATATATTTTAATTAAACAGTATGTACAGTTACATTTACGGTTGAATATTTTTAATTAATTCATTAGCTGTAAGGATTAAATTTCTCAATGTTGAGTATTTTGTTCATGTATATTCCTTAATTTTCAATGTAGTGATTAAAAAATATTATTGCTTGAAAAAAACTGCAGTGAATCATAACGCCCTAGAGGAAGGGATGGATCAGGAATTGCAAGTACATACATACACCGTGCACAAGTACATACATACACCTGGAATACAAGTACCGTTTACGTGTACTTTTTTGATCATCATCACCAGGTGAGCTATCCAATCATGTGGATACCTCATCCGGTGATAATTTATGTGCACCATTGTATAACTAAAAAGGACGGCATTGTATATAATAACCAATCATTCCATTAATATTTGCTATTTTTGTAAATTGTATTGGATTAAGTTAATTTTTATACTTACTACAGCAATCCATTAAAATTTTTTATTTTGATAGAAAATTTAAGATTCGTATAACACTGCATGCACACTGTGCTTTGAAATTTGAATAAATATGTTTTAGTTTTATGTAGAATAAAGCTGTACTAAATAAAATATTCTAAACCTGCTGTGGAAAATTGATCTGTAGTAGTTTCTTCTGATTTCCCCTAAAAAGCAAATGAGACAATTTTACTAACAATGTCGATTTAATTTATCTTTCTGGAGATGTAAATATTCCCTTTTAGAGCAAGATTTTGCTTCTAATGGTGAAATAATCGTAATATTCAATTTATTTTCTATCTAAAAATATCATTTGAACCTTTCAAAGTATTTTTATATTCTACACCTAAACTTATACATCATAATATATACTTTAGCACTGCGGTGTACAACTTTTCGAAACTGAGTATTTACTTGAGTTTGTAACGTATGCATATCCATTTCTGAAAACAGTCCCACTTAGAACGTATAATAAGGAATGTTAAGACGAACGTTTTAAGCTTAAGAAAACTATTTCCTTTTTTTTAATGCAATATGTAATAAATTAAACACATTTTAGTTTCATTTAAAGATAGCTGAAAGTTAAACCACTATTTATTTTTTTTGTCAAAACTTCCAATTGAAATGTAAATAGATCTTTTTAACTGATTTGAATGAAAAATTCTATCAACTGGGGGGGGGGGGTACAAAATTTGTGTACAACGTTGCAATTGCAGTATTTATTCAAATGATGACTATTCCATTAAAATATAGGAACACTTCCCTTCAATGAGGTAGGTAAGCCAATTGAACTATTTTCTTCCTACAATACAAAGAAAAATACTACTTTCTATTCAAAAGCTAGAAATGTATTGCATTCACTTCTCGTATCTGTATCATGCGCAAAATCAAAAATTCCCATTCTTATTTTAACCTGCAAATAAGGCCCCAGTAGCAATGGAACGATTTAAATCGCGTGAATATCGTTATTACCTGTAATAACTTCGTACCTATTAGAAATAGGTATTTTTATATATAGGTAAAAATTTTATTCTAAATTTTTTAACAAGTAAAAATCATTCCTTATTTTTTTATCTTCATAATAAATGAATTAGATGAAAATTAATTTGCATATATAATTTTGCAAACCAATTAACCTTTTCCGTGCACGTGCAAATTTATTTCAGTTATCTACGTACTACTTCATAAAGCACATGGATACTAAATATTCTCTTTGGGAAACTATAATTCTGACTTAATTAGGAAAACTTCAAAAAGAAGTTGTGAGTTTGTGTGTGGTGAAAGACTCTACATTTGTGTTGCTTCATCTCAGGAATTATAACTATATCCATGGATTTCAATTCATTTATGCTATTGGGGTTGTTTTAGTCCGCCTGGATAGAGTTCATTGATAATTTAATTATGCCTTCATATACTTTCTAAGGTCTATATAAACAGACAATTAAACACTAATTTCTAATCTTCTATTTCTATTTAGTGTATGTCAAAATTTTATTTTTTCCAACTCAGTATATATTCAAAACTACTTTGATATACATTTTTGTATTCAGGTAACACTACACACTTAGCTTTAAAACTACGAATTATGTGTGAATTTGTGTTGTATGGAACTGTGCAAACTAATAGCACATGATACTTAATGTGATATAAAAAAATCTGCGTTTTATGGGTTTGATTTTTGTTGAAAAACGAATAAAATTATTTCAACTTCATTTACAATATATATCCATTTAGTTTATATTCAGCGGAGGAATAGTTAATTCTTTTTTTGAAAATTTTGCTTATATTGTTGAAATTAAACTACATTTTAAACTTTATATTTTGAAACTTCGCCTTTTTGCCTTGAAAAATCATTTATACCACTAACTATTTTTATACTCGGCATCAAATCTTAAATATCATAATTTTTGCTTTTGGTACTAGGATGTTCAGCTTTACGAATCTAATTAATTAATTGATGTAGCAAAGCATGATCATCCTTTTACAACAATAAGTCCCGTTTTGAACGCAATTTAAGGAATGTTAAAAGCCACATTTTAAAGGTTAATATTAATATATATAATTTTTTCACTAGCAATTTCCAACAATTTTTTTTGTTAAAGGAAGTTAAACACCTTCCTCAATCTTCATGGGTGTTTGAGCAGAGGAATCTTTATTGAACTTCTTCTAGAAATATAAAATAAAAAATTAATGCGTACTTTATAAAGCTAATTAGAATAAAAAAAAGCTTATCGCCCATATGTGATCAAGAAAGTTTAAGTTCACGTTGTTGTTTCGGCCGAATCGTGTCCTGGTGCCACTCATATCCCACCCTGTAGAAAGGTTGCTCCATTTGATGTAATGCTTCTCAAACTTTCAATAATCGTAACACAATTTCAATTGAAATTTTTCATCGCGCCTCTCCACACTCATTAACAATGAATTGAAGGCAAATAAAATGCACTTTCGTGCTAAGGCTAGAACACGAATAAATTATCAAGCTAATTATTAAATTTTGTATGTGGCTGTGCTCATAGGAAGCACAAGTATTTATTTTTCTGAATTTAATTTTGATAAATTAATTACATCAAAAACATTGAGCAGATGTGATACATTTGTAAAATTATTATATCATTGTAAATGTGTATTTATTTTTATTATATCAGAATGTATTTTGTTTTGCTTTCTTTCATTAATTTAAACATTATTTTATTTTTTTTATTTTCAAATTTTTATGATGCTAGTGCCCACTATGTACGGATAACTTGCCCTTCCATACGAAAGTTACCCAGAGTCTGAGAAAAGCTGACTTAATGTCTATCGAGGAAACACGTCCCCACACTGCCATGGTGTAGAAGTTTAGTAAGTGTGGAGCGAGCTCTATCAGGCTTCTTTCCCTCTTCTTACTTAAAACCGTGAGGTTCGTCACCAAAAGTCATCAGCTTACTCATAGTAAAATCTATTTTATCTAACAAATCAAATCAATTGTAAAATAAACTGAAAATTTTACAGCGCTTAGTTCCGAAAGATGTATTTGTAGCGCGGTCTGATATTTATAACAGAATAAAGAATAAAATTGCCTATCTAAACTTATGTTTCTTAAAGATGAACCTAAGCCATAATTCAAAAATATAAATACTTTTTAGAGGACTTTCTGTCGTAAGACAGTTAAGATAAGAATCCTGTATTCGTAAATTTGTTAAGATAATTTCGAAACTGACTTCTCATATTTTATATTGAATTTTTTTATTATTTTATATATTTAATATGATTACCAGTTTAGGAAAAAGTTTTGAAACATGTTCTCATTATCGTAAAACTACAGTTTTTCTGGAAAATTGAGCTATAGGTTCCCAAATTTTGTGTTCCCTCATCAATGAAATAGTTAAGCTTCAAATTTTGTTTCACGAAATTCCTTTCTAAGTTTCATTTGATTATATTTTTTCATTAATTTTCCTTTTTGAACTGGCACGCGAGCTCTTGAGAAACGAACTTGTGATTTCTAGACTCATTACGAAGAGGACTACGAAAACACAGCTGCCTCCACCGGGCTTTATATCATAACACGACACATATATTAATTGTTATAAAATAAGAAAAATCTACATGCATATCCCTTCTACAAAGCGAGTCTTCAATATTCGCATCATTTTTCGTAAAGATTTTCATACATTCATTTAAAATAAAATGACAGTATAGACCGCTGGGATGAACCGATAATCATTCAATGAGCAGCCGAAATTCCTTTGTTTGAAATATATGGCTTATTTAATGTAAATAAACACTCTACACTGTTTTCTGACAGTCTGTACTTTAAATTCTAGACAGTTAAAGATACATATATATATATATATACACGTATTTGTGTATATATATAAATGTAAGGATAATTAAATTAGATCTAAAATTAAATCCTTAGTCCACATTTATCTTTTATTTTCCCGTTAAATCTCTTCCAAGTATTAAATTTATTATCGAGTTCGGGAATGAAGAACACATTGAACTTTAAACAGAGCTTTGTCTCTCCTACCATTAATTTTTATTTACTCGTATGTCATGCTTAACTTTCAAATGTACTTGTTCAATAAGAATTATACTTGAAAGGCATCTGAATTTTGTGTAGCCGCCAACTCTGATATTGAACACGTGCCCATTTGCTCTCTTAGAAGCAGATCACAAATGGCGTTAGTTGAAAAAAGTCAGTTCAAAATAAAATGCCTTGGTGTTGACTCGAAAAACTCGACATATATATATATATATATATGTATATATATATATATATGAATATATGTTTTATAACCTATATTATATATTATTATTATTATATATTTACACAGAGTTACCATAATTAAACTTCAAGAGTTCAAGGGGGGTGCTGGGAGGAAAACCACCGGGAATATTCCATTGAAATTTGGTATCTTTCTCCCGATACATGTTGGGCCTTTGATTCGTTACAAAAGCTTCTTTGAAATGCGAAACACTCATTAACGAAACTACTTTTCCTGTACAAATTGTTGTAAAATACGACAATGCATCCCACATACTGTTAATCATACTTTAAAAAAAAGGTGCGTGAATTAAATTCTTTTTTTTTTCTTCTTATACCATGGTGTGAACGAACTAGAAATGAGAATTCGATTTTTAGAAAAGGTGTTTTAATTAATAATATAGATGTGATATATTATTTAAAATATATGGCTGGTCCTCTTTTTTACTAAGGGTGTTTTTTCAAGATGTTTTGTTCATGCCGAAACTTCAAACATTGATTAAAGTATGACACATCACAGCATATTTAAATTAATTGGCAAGGAACTAAGCTACTGCTTAATGCATTGCTTCGCACTATACGATGCAACAGATGTACGTTTTTTTAGTGTTCAGTTTATTGCACCAAATATTTTTGATGTGTTGTTTCCTCTTCCTTTTCAGATTAAACTATTTATTGCAATCAAACACAATGTAAATCTATAAGATTTTTAGTGGTCAGCTCTTGTACGGGATCTTCCTCAATCTCTTCCATATCGTTATTACCCACTACCAAGCAAACGATTGTGGCCAAAGACTTAAATACTACAAACTTCATACTAACACGGTCACCGAAAAAATAAACTTGCCTCTGGTAAACTTTTTTTTACTTAACATTCGTTGCATACAAATTAGAACCCTTCACAATAAGCAACGATAATGAAGTTGTCTTGTATTCATTTTATCGCAATTCTTTAGTTGTCCGTCTATTCCACAATATTGTTTGCAAACATTTATTTTGAGATTAATATAGTCGGAAGAGAGAAATAAAATATCTAAATTCGCTTGCCAAACGTAGGCGAAAACATATTTGACTGGGTGTTCATCAAAACATAGCAGGAACTTAGGTGTGATATTAGCTATAAGGTGATGACACCAGGATTTAGCGCTTATTTGGAGGCAATTGCAATTTTTTATAGGCTCGTATCATATATCTAAATGTATTCTCTATTTATTAGAATGATTTGAGTGAGAGGTTGTGCATTAACGTCGCCTACTAAAGCCACTTGAAAACAATTGGCAACGGACCTTGTAATTTTTAACGAAGGTCAAGTTGGCACCCCTCCCTTTGTACTAAACACCATTCCAAGTAGATGACATTGATTCTCGACAGATTTTACAATCACTTGTAAACGACAGGCCTTTTGTGAGAGAAGGCTTGAATTATGACAAACTGGACACATGTCCATGATAATAAACATTAGGCTACCTCCGCCAGAGTAAAATGTTTTGTTTTAAACTTATGTAATCTTAGAATGGAAGATTTAAGGGGGAATTCAAATTAAAGTATTGTTCTTTACACGTGCCTATTTTCAAAATTACGACACCTATCAAACAAGTCTTCATGTTCAACTGAAATGAAATGCAAAAAAAAAAAAAAAAAAAAGCGATCGAACTCTCATTTCATTTCATTCCTTCCCTCTATTGGAACAATTAGTATATTATTAAATTTCTGATCTGGAAGGTCAATTTCCTTAAGAATGTAGTAATTTTCATTTATTACAGATTTAAGTAAATAGGTATTTACATGAAAGTAGAAAGATATTTTTTTAAACAGCACTTTTGCTAATTTACCAGGTACAACACATAATTCGTTCTACATGCATGTAGTTTTCATTTGTTCTTCCAATAGAGTCAGTGGTTATTTTAATATTCGAAACTACTTAATTCGTAGGTTTTCATAACACAGGTATAACTGACATTTTCTTTCAAACCTTTTTATTGTATTTTCAAGTATTACATTCATTAGAATTCTACTGACCGTAGATTTTCATATAATGATATAGATTTCAATAAGTAATCGCATTTTTTAATTAATGTATATCTTAGAGATCGTTTTACTCCTTTAAATAATCTGCTTTGATAGATTGAAAAGCAAATCTAATAACGTTTTTCCTTTAAGGGGTCTCAGGGGTGTTAAAAATGTTTCGAGAGCACAAAATATGAACAATTTTCGACTAGAAATAATTCTTTGAGGTTAAAATGAAATAATTTGATTCTTTTACACATTTTTTATAAAGGAATAAAGTTTCAAAAAAGTATAAAATGTCTAAAATATAATCAAAATTTTAAAAATAATAAGCACATAAATATAAGAAAAATTTTTGTAAGAAACAAATAGTAAGTTTTACGACGCGCATGATATTTTCTGAAATAATAATTCTAATTACTAGCAATAAGTTGATTTATAAAGTCAAATATATCCTTATTAGATGGTAGCGATTAGATATAAAAAGAATAAAAAATAATATTTTTTAAAAATAAAAAAAAGTAAATTTTTAAAATTTTTTTCAAAAAATTTAATTTTTTTGAAATTTTTCAAAAAATTACAAATATGTAATACTATAAATAGCTAGGATTTAAAGATTATGATAGAGTTTATAATTCTGTAAAGTTTTATGCATCAAAGTATGATAGTTTTTGAAACGCAATGCGCGTAAGTGAAAAAAACACAAACTGAGAAAAAAGGCTTTAAAGTTTTAAATTGAATTTGAGAAAATAAATTTTAAAACTTACATGCTAAAATGCTACAGGATCATAGGATATGCCTTCCTGTTGCTCAAACAGCTCAATTTCTGTACTCTTTTTAATTTTTTTATATCTCCAAGCTTCAAACGATGACGTTGAGCTCCTCTTTCTTGACGTAAAGATTCAACGATTGTCACGTTCAGCCAGGGACACACAAACATTTTTGTTAATTTTTAAGCCAAATTTCTCTAAAATAGTAATAAATATTTGATTTCCATCATTAAAAATGCTGGTTGCTAGATTTGCAGCAATCTCTGCAATCTGAAGGCTAGAATCAATCGTCTTCGAACAAACTTCCAGATTAATGAATTTAAACTTTCATTAGGATTCTGTGTCTTACCTCCTAAGCATTTCTTCAGGAGTGCCAGATGAGATAAGTCTGCAAATACAGGCTTAATTACATCTCGAACAGCTTTCGCAACTGAGGGTTTGTGTTTATAATTTTGTAAATTATTATTAATTGCGGCATTATACTTACACTATGTATTTGATTTGTAGGACAAAATCAGTGCATCGGTTCATCATCGGTGCTGCAAGGATGACCCCAAACAGCCCAAATGGCTTTCCGCATTTCCTTTACACTAGTAGAATTGCATCGAATAGCATTACCATAGTAATGAGCAAGCTTATCAATAAAACTATCAGTTAACCTACCTTTACCGCTATAGTTTTACCATCAGATAATTTCTTCTTACCATATAATAATTTAAGCTTCCTAAGCCTTGTACCCATTCTCTTTTGCCCATGGCCTACACATTCTATTTTCTGAATAAGATGGCATCGCCGTATGGATTGTTTTCAGAAAGGGCATTGAATGTTTTTGTGTCGCCATCTCCTATGTAGTTCGAATATTTCAGGTTGTGAAGCTTTTCTGATCGATTAAAAATCCTCACATCCCGTCAACCTCCATCTTACCAGCAGAGCCAGAATAATTTTTCTACGTGAAATCTTATGCGCTCTTTTCCATATATTGTACATGATACCAAACTTTACCCCTTTATAACAGTCGCTTCATTTGCAAAATGAGGACACTTCCCTATCCAAAACCTTACCTGTATCGGCCCCATTAGAGTACATACTCCAATCAACGATGAATGTCCTTCGTCTTCCAGGTCCCATCACCACTTACCGTTAAAATGTTATCAGGTAACGAAGAATTTTCTTCGACAGCTGCCCTGTTCATGCTTTCTTCGGCGACTTCCTTCATAACAAGTGAAAGTTTATTATTAATAACATCATATGATTTTTGTTCAACAGGATTAGGAAGACTCATTACAGAACAAAAGGTTTTTAATGACTCTAAACCTTGACCTATGCATCTCATTGCTAAAATAGATCTTCTGTTAATTTCTGGAGCATTTTTTTATTCCCAATGTTTTCACAACTTGAAAAAGTACAAATACTCCCACAGTTTTTACAATGTATTTCAAAATTCGAACATAAACCACAAGTGGATTTTTCATTAATTGTTAATGGTTTATGCATTTTAAACAGCATGATACTGACAAAATAGAGCTAAAGGTTGAAAAAATCAAAAATACGATATCTTGAAGTTTTCACTTACCTTAACAAGATTTGACTTTAATGAAGTCTGAATTCCTGAAAGTTTTTTACTGAAGCATTTT
>BMAO01035625.1:0-23810 GCA_019973975.1 Trichonephila clavata | reverse complement strand
TGTTAAATAAGATTTTTTTTAAAAATTTATTTGTCGTCTTTCATGTCAGTAAATAAATCATTTTTCGATGATTCTTATATTTTCAATTAGTACTCTTAAAAAATACCAGAGCAAAAGGTATCGAGAGCAACAATGAATGCATTTTGTTTGCTTACTGCTGATAAGCACAATCTTATATGCTGAAACACAAATACATTGTAATGCTTAACAATGAAAAGTAATTTTTTTTTTCATATTTTGAAATTGCGCAATGATTTTGTAGCAAGTATAATTTTTTAAAAATGTTTTAAACAATATTTTATTGCATAGGAAATACATGTTAATTTTCTCAGTCTAAAATATGTGCTTCTCCTTTTTCTTCTAAAATTCAGGCACAATTCTCATCTACGAATTACAAATATTTAATGTATTGATTCGTGCACCAATCATTCTCACAAAGATTTAGGATAAATGTCATAATATAAGATTCAATCCCTCAGTCAGATAATTACACAGAATTCATTCATATTAATTATTAAGTGTTGGAATTCCTTACAACCACAGTTCAAAAGTGTAATACTTAATAAATGTGAATGAATTTATTATACAATATAGTAGTGTTAGGAGGATATATATATTAATACCTATAGTAACAGCTAAGAGAACACCGTGTACCTCCCTCCTTTTCCATGAAAATTAAATTTAAATCAGTATTTTATCTAGAAAAGTTCAGATTTATGTGTTGTTTTCCTTCGTCTTAAGCGCTTGCCTGATTATCCCCAGTTATCTCGGGTTCGTATATATTGCAGTTAATTATTATCTCGAGAAAACTCGGGTGAAACAGAATTTGTCAGTGCGATTAGTTTTATGACGGTTTTACTCGGCCTGTAGGAAATGAAAGGAAATATTCAGCTTTGATTGCCAGTTTGGACAATTTTTATAACTTATATATTATCACCAGGTTTCGCTGATTTGAAATCAAAAGGAAGACTGATGTGTGGAACATTCCGATTGAATAGAAAAGATTTACCTTTAGATCTAAAGACAAAGAAATTAAAAAAGGGAGAATTTATTGGGTATCAGAGAGGGAAAGTAACTATAATGAAATGGGGGGAAAAATAAGAAGGATGCTAGTCTTATTTCCACAACACATACAATTGAAATGCAGGATGAGACAAATAAATGGGGAGAGACAAAGTCCAGGCCTAAATGTGTAATTGACTACAATGACACAATGGATAATGTAGGGTAGTAGGAGGTGTTCACGCGATTTAACCTAAACAATTTAGAATGGAACTGATTGAAAAACTAATGTCAGAAAATCAACGTGACGAGTTTGCTGCCACATCAGGAAAACCCAGCATTAGTCCTTCACCACTCAGGTTAACTTCAAGGCATTTTCCAGATGTTATTCCTGCTGCTGAATACAACGAGACAGTGTACTCTGTGCTCCCGTAAAATAGATTCCAGAGGTAAGCCGGCAAGAAAAGAGACAAGATACCAGTTTACAGAATGTCAGATATCATTTCGTGTTGTCCCTTGTTTCAAAAACAATCATACAAAGACTAATATTTAATTTTTTCCGTTTGCCCGAGATAACTCGGGATAGTAAAACTAATATTAAAATTAAATGCTTTTACACCTATAAAAAATTAAAAATTCAACTTAAAACCTACATATTTTGTTTTGCTTCGTTTCATTATATTTAATAATAAAGTAAAAAAATGTAATGATTTTTTGCAATTTCTTTCAAAAAAATTTGTAAGGGAAGCGTTTAAAGAGAACAGGAAATATGTTGCAAATCTTTTGCATCACGGTCTATGTAGCAACTGTAAGGTTATGCAATCATTTATAAATGTACATTCCTACGCTCATAACTTTAGAAGAACTTCACATCATTAAATTTATTTAGAAACCTAATTATTTCTAAGACAATAAACTTTTGAAAAAACAATATACTTCACAAAATTTTTAAAAATTCTTTGGATATCATTCAAAAGCGTAATTTACAATTCATTTTAAGTTTCTCATCCTCAGCACACAAAGACCGAAGAATACCCTGTGCCATATTCATAATTACAATCGTCTCTTTGTTCCCGCAAAGCTGGAATTACACAAAATTGTTTGTAAACAAAAGATTCTCCGGGCATAATTTGTCAGCCAGGCCGTCCAACAAACCACAACTCAAATAGGGCAAGCGATTTACAGCCAAACAGCGCGCGATGGCAAAAGATTAAGAAGCAGCTAGAACCACACCATCTCACGAACTGTGGCGCGTAACACAAACTTCCCATTTATAAAAAGGTTCTTGCGCTCATGGCGAACCTTAATCGCAATCAGTGAGTGGTGGTAGCGTTTAGGAAGCACTAGTCTTATTTGTACGATTCGATCTCGAACATTAGGCTTGTAAACTAATCAGGGACGGTCACGACTGACCCAAGGTTCTAAATAAAGGGGAGGAGTCCAGGGTTCTCTCTCCTCCTGGGCAGCAAAGAGGTTGACTACGCGGAAATACTTAGGGTTCATTTTGATTGCTCAGGGATTTGGAGAATGCTGCATGTAAAATCATGAAGATTGATCGCATAGGTACCCAAAACAAGAAGATGCACGATTACACCGCCTAT
The DNA here is from genome assembly GCA_019973975.1 of Trichonephila clavata. Classification (NCBI taxonomy): domain Eukaryota; kingdom Metazoa; phylum Arthropoda; class Arachnida; order Araneae; family Nephilidae; genus Trichonephila; species Trichonephila clavata. Next base: position 21,207 of record BMAO01035625.1, on the reverse strand, counting down.
TCTATGTTTCGAATGTTGCAATAAAAATAGATGCCTCGTCTGGGAAAGGTTTGGAAGGAATAAGAAAATTCCTCTACCCTGAGAACAGTTCTCCGTATCAAATGAAAATCGGGATAATACCTCATGTTACTAGGCCAACGACACCGGGTAGCTCCAAATGGAAATGAAATTGCGTTTCATTTTATTTTTTTCCCTCTTTCGGTAATAACTCTTCATATTCATTAGATGAGATAACTTATTAGAGACAATGCTTCTGTTCTGTATTCTTTAAGTACACTCATCTATTACTCATATACGCAAAGTATACCAGTCTACTATTGTTATATACTTCTCTATATTAGTACATAGTTAAAAGTACAATTAAATGTACTTACTTTTATATGTTTTCTTTGTAAAGAACGTACAATTTTTTTTTCACGACAAACATCTATGCACACAAGTAATTTCAAATTTTTTATTTATTACATAGGAGAAAAACAAGTTTTCTATACGTTTTGAAAAATGTAAACTTTCACACACATTTCAACCCGGGAGCAGTCGTGCACTCGATACTAACGTTAGTGGTCGCGCGGGGTGATTATTTTTATTGCACACGATAAAAGTCGTAATTCTAGTGAATAATTTAACTAAGAGAAAGTATACTTACCTACTTTTAAGGGCAATCCATTTTTTCTTTGAAAATTTGAGAAAACCAATCAAATTGATCAGTTTTAACTTCATCCAATAAAGATTGCAGATGCCCATTTCCTTTTTTATATTCTGTTCACATTAACGTTTCGCCTATATAGTGCCGCAATAAAAAATGATACCAACTCCTGGGGTATGTACTAGGTCTGCAAAGGTTAAAATACCAATGTACAGCCCCATTAGATAAAAAAAAACATTTACATTTTTAACCAAAATGAGTCGTAAAACACAGCAATCAAAACCACTAAATCGTTCACAGGGGGAAAATGTAGCCTGTTCACAGAAAATATTTTGGAACAAAAGTGATCGCGCGTGGGGAACTCAATCACCCCAAGTATCTTAAAATTGTTGCAAAAAAAAAGTTTGCCGCTCTTAAAAAAGGACACACACACACATGTGATAAATACTTTTTAGTTTCCATGAAGACTTATATAGGAGGATACCGACAAGGGCATCGCTAAAAAATAAACACAGTTTTCCTAAAATTAAAGATTTCGTGAGCCTGGGGTGCCTTTGTGCCCCGCGCGACCACTCCTGCGGGTTAATCTCTTTTCTTCTATAACGGATAATTTTCATTCGAACAGTCTAAAAAAAGTAGAAAATAAACTTGTTGAAATGTTCACATAAAATTCATTTTAAATGAAAATTCACTTTTACAAAGAGGTTTAATTGTAATTATGAATCTTTAAATACTTTATATATTTCCGAATAAATGTCAAGAGTGCATTTTTTCTTCAAAAATTTACCCAAAATTCGAGACTTGTACGTAAGCCAAGTTGAAAGAAAATTGTGAAAAAGAGCAGAAAATGAACAGGAAGGTACGTGCACATGGCACGTGATCTTCTACTTATGTGTTACCCTGGAAGAAAAACTAGCTGCATGATTATCATATGCATTCAGTCATCCCAATGAGCAGGGCGGACACAAAAGAGAAGATTGGGGTTTCAACCCCACAAAGTCCCACAGTTAAAATTTTTACTGGAGATTACCTATAGGTGCTTTCGTATACGTATTTTTAGAATGTTAACTCCCCATAAGAGAGGTCCGTATACGCCACTGCTAAGCGCGAATCCTACTAACTATTCGGAAAAACTTGGATTCAGATACTTACTTTAAGGCGATATGGTACCATCTTCACAATTTTTTTTATTTTTAATATTTGATTTTAACTATTTCATAAAGGTTAATATTTAATAATAATTCCATACAAAAATTTTTAATTTGTTGCAAAATGTTTGTAAAATTTAAAATTTTTTAGCTTTTTTAAGCATTTTTTAAATCTCTAAGGCTTTTTTAAATATGTATCTTTTCTTTCAAATTTTTTTTTCCAAGTCCCTTATAATATACTACATAAAACGGTGTATGAGTTTTTTTCTGCTGCTCTTTAATTTTTTATTAATTTTTTTATAGTTAAACTTCCAAAAATTCCCAAAAAAACATTAATTTTGATTTTGAAATTTTTTAGAAAAAGTACTAAACATGTTAGAGCTAATCCCATGCACAGTTTTACAAAAGATGCATTTCAAAACATGTATAAAAAATTTCAAACCCATACTTCAATTATCAAAAAAGCCTTAGGGTTTTGACTAACAGTATATGTACAAAAATTCAACATGGAGAAATATGAGTTTGAAGTTTTCATTCCATGAATAGTATGGTATAATATTCATCGAAGAGTCTGAAACTTTTATGAAATGTTAATTAGCTTATTTAAAACTACTTACCATAAAAAATTGTACAAATGTAGAACAATTAAACAGTATACTTCCATAATGAATATATAGAAAAAAAAAACGAATGAAAGATCAATATTTCATAAAACTTTATCTTAATAGTTATAAAAAAATAAACACACACACTTCAGAGCTAATTCCATGCTCAAAGCTAATGCACAACATGTACAAAAGATGTTTATGCCTTTTATTTTTTATTTTCATGATTTTAAAAGCCTTCGCATGTTAAATATTGTACACGATTAAAAGCAAAATCAAATAACAATTTATAGGTAAAATACATCAAAATCTAAGAAACTGTATATATGCATTTGTTTAAATAAATATCTTAAAATATTTTAGTAATAAAAGTGTTGAATCTCGCACACATGGGATATATATATATCACCAAAAGCAAATATATAAAAATGGGAGAGTTTTTCTATTCTTGCGAATTAGATTTTTAATTATCTGAGTTATCAAAATGAGATTTAGTATTTGTGCTTTGGGAGAATCCATTTTGAAGTTTTAATTTCATTCATAATAATATCATAAAAAGCACGCACAACTTTTAAATCTTGACCAAATCCATTTGATCTTCCCCAGTAAATAATTCACAAACTAGAATTTTTGCATGAATTGCACAATTCTTTCTTAAAATGATTTATTACTGCATATATAGTGTCAATCTCATTGATGCGCATTGAAAAATAATTCATTCATTTTTTATCAGGCTCTTTTCTAGCAGATAATCTGAAATGTAGGCGTGGTAGTTGCTGTTTAGCATCAAACATTGCTCCATTACTTAATGAAAAATGCAGGTAAAGCTTTGAAATTTTGCTGGCATATTTATAAAGATTCGGAGTATCACAATCAAGCCAATAAAAAAATTTTCGACAGTTTAATGATTTTTAGGGTACCATATCGCCTTAAAGGATTTATGTGTGTGTGACTTTTTTTTATAAAAAATCCATTCAAAACACCCAAAAAGTCAAAATTGAAAATTTGTTTGCGCATGTGATTAACGAAAACCAGTGAAGCGTGAGTGAATATTAACGTCGCACTGTTCAGCTACACGAGGGCTTTTGGCGGCGGACCTCGTAATTTTGAACCATGGTCAAGTGACGAAGACGACACCTGAGCTGGCACCCCCTCTCCAAACTATCACACCAACGGGAGGACGTTTGAGCTCTCAACAGATTTAAAGTGCATCGCTTCCCTACACGACGGGTCTTTTGTAAAACTGGGTTCGAACTCATAACATGCCTGCCTTGATCCGATACCTTGACCACTTGGCTGCCGCGGCCACGAACCAGTGGCGCACACAAGGAGGGGGTTCCCGGGTCCGGAACTCTCGACACAGCCCTTGATTTTTTCTCCATTGATTATAATCTTATGCACACAATACGTAAACTTTAATTAAGTTTTGTTTTAATATAATTTTATTACTTATTTTCAATTATTTATTCAATAATTAATTTTTTACTGTTTTTTGTTCGCAAAAATCGACAGAATTCAAAAAAATATGTTGGGCGGGTATTGGAGAATGATGGACTTTTGACCCTGAACCCCCACCCCCTGAAAAATTCCTGTGTGATCCACTGACGCGAAAACTATTTAAAAACCGTTTTTCCTAAATTACGTTTTTTCCGAGACTAGTGGATCTGAGTATAAGCCGATCCCTTACTTTAACTTTAAAAGTGCTCCCAAAATTCTCGGCTTATACAATTAAATATAAGGTATATATTCATTTCACAAATGAATAAAGAAAATAATAAAAATATAATAAATGAGAAAAAAATAATTTTGAAATAAAATAATGTCACAATTAAGACTGAGAAAAAAGTCGTTACAGACCCTACAATAAATATATATCTTGCACCATAAAATAAGTAATTTTAATTTTTAGCTAATCATTCAACTTTGTCTCATGAATTTACAATAGAAAAAACAAATATATTTAATGAACAAATTTCTAGTCATCGAATATTTATCACACTAATGTCCTTTTTTTAGTATTCTAGTTTTTCAATTCAATCCTTTTTAATTAAAATAAGAATTCAAATAAAAAAAACTAAGAAATATTAGCATCATTACTTAAAAAAGGCCTTTTTGATGAAATCTGATGTAGCAATACACTGTCTCATAATATTGTAAAAATAATTATTCCACACATTATGCCCCGTTACAATTAATAACATTTAAATAATTATTATCTTCTAGAATGCTTGAGATTATTTAAGATCAAGGTTTTTGCGGACTTGTACCTTTTTTTTATTTTTGTAAAGCTCGGTAGATATTTACATGTTCCCACAAATTTTCTGGAAATTTCTAATTACTGGTCTATGGTAACAAAAATTATCTAGAATTAGAAATTATAAACCATTTATTTCATGACTATGTTAATATATTGCTGCAATTTTTTTTATAAAACATTGTAACTGAAATACTCTTTATTCAAGAATTTTCTTCATACTAAATTTCTAATTTTTACAATATTTTTATATCATTTTAAAATCCAAATGCATTGCAATTTTTTTTTTACAATAGTACGGTGTTTTCTGAAACATATTATAAGCCTAATGTAATAGAATTAAATAAATTACGCACATTACCTTAACATTAAGGAAAAATTTTTGTTAATATCCCCCCCCCCCCAAAAAAACTAAGCGAATTTTGATTATATTTTTCCTACTAAGAAAATCCTATTTCCTCAAGAAGCAATGCCCAGTATTTAAAAATCTTCTATTGATTAAGGTTATTAGTTTCATATAAAAACAGAAATACTTCTTTCATATAAAACCATAGAAAGTAAAAAAACTGTCAATATAAAGCCCAAATCTACATATCAGCGTTAAGGCTCATTCACGCAAAGACAATTAACAGCGAGCGGCGAAGATATAGCCAATTGGAGGCCTTTGTTTTCTCACACTAAGACCTCTGATTGGCTAGAACTTGATAACTCATTTGGTGTGAATGAGCTTTTAAAATCTAAGTAAATATATTTATTATATGAAAAGTAATATACTAATTACTCACATTTTTTGTGTGTCTCCTTTCCCCAACTCTAAATTCACTAATGATATTTTTTAACAATCTAGTTGGGATGAATATATTTAATCAAATTACATCAATAACTTTCCAGTGGCCACAAATCCCAGTTTTCAGTAAGTAAAGATTACAAACAGTTAAATATATACAAAATTACTACAGAAATCTAATTTGCTATAAATCTCACTAATTTTGTATTATATAAAAGTAGGAAGTTATGTATACATTATAAAAGTGTATTCTAATTACAATTTTTCAGTATCTACTCGAATATTATTTATTTTTTTGTTTCAAGAGTAGCTCTCAAGAGTTTTTTAAACATACAACTTAATCTATAATAGTTTTCCTAATGTATCCCAGGTGATAATTAAATAAGAGTAATTTATTTCCTGAATATATGGCAGATTATCCGACTTTATTTTATTTTTTTAATGTTTTAAATGATCTTAATGTATAGTTATCTATGGTTAACACATTTCAAAACTAACAGGAATATTGAGTAATGTGCAATTATTAAAAAAAGTTTGATCAGTCTTTCATAAATAAAACATCATTAAACTAAATATCAGAATAAGGCCCTTTTAATAAAGTCTACTTTTTAAAAATTTCATTTATTGTTTCCTACTGTATTGCAGAAAGTTCTGTCATATAAAAATAGGCCTTGTTGGTGATTTTTACATTTATATATACTGTTTTCACTCTTTTATTTCAAACGAATTATACTTGTGAGGCTATAATAACAATAATCAAATTATTTTCCGACTAAGATAAAACTCTTTTATACAAGAAGCACTGGCATAGCTAGTCCTAAGTAGACCCTATTCAAAAATTTCTGACCCTTTAAAATTTTATAATTTTTTGCTTACATATGTTAGGGTCACAGTAGCTTAACCCATATCATTGATATGGCTGATACTATGCTCCTGATAGGAAGAAAATAAGTATAATGAAGTGCATTCATTACATTCACAACAAATGCAGCTGATATTCGAACATGTGTTCAAAATTACATAGTTATAGAATTTATAGTTGGATGGTAAAAAGATGGAGGTAATAAGGGAAAGTGTACATGTTTTGTTTGCTATTGTCTACTTATAAATGTACTTATACTGATGTAGGCAGCTTAAATATTTTTCCAAGAGTACAATTAAAAGTTCCTTTCTGACAGATCCCAGTAATAAAATGGATTACTGGGGAAGAATAAGGGAATGGATAAGGGAATTTGTTGATTATACTATTGATTCTCACACATAAAACATAATTAACATTATTTCAACACAGAGTGAATTGAAGAGCTTGTAACTTTTTGCAGGTAATTTAATAATTATGATCCTCTTGTAAGAGATATAAATAGCTTTCACTTGCAAAATCTACTGGTCGAAGAAAAAATAAAAGATATATGTGCATGTTTTTAAGCACATTTAAAGACTACAAGAAAACTTAAAAGGATTATCTTTATGATTTTCAAAAGACATAAAAAGTATTTTAATTTATAACATTCCATTAAATTTGTGATGCACATGTTATTGTAAAGTAAAAAAAAAAAATCAAAGTACATGTATAAAAAATAGTAAATTATCAACAGATCATGATAAATAGAAGTTGGATTGATCATATGCAAAAGATAAAATCATGTTGTTACAGGTCAATCTTGATACTACCCAAGACCTCTCATTACTATTACCTGGTAAGAAGAGTAGGGAGCCAATGCAGATATCATCTTCATCAATCAACAATAATTTAGAATTATGAGGTTTATCACTAACAGCCCTTGTGTTTCTTTTAAGTGTGATGCTTACAACAGTAAATCAACAAGTAAACAAGAATGCTAATACATTTCCCATTCAAGTTTTCAATAAATATTTATGAATCATGATACATTATCCAAAATTATCTCAATGAAATCTAAATCCAAAGTGATTTATCAATGTTAGATTGCTTACTACAATTACCACTTTATGTCATTTACTATTAACACAATACATATTGATGGTAAAAGGCAGACTTTTGTGATAATCATAAAAATAACTATATGATATTACTTAATCTTTTATTTATCAATCAGTCATACTTTGAAAAAAATTCTAAAAATGAAAAAAAAAAATTTTTTAATTTAATTTTAAAATATTTTTTCAATTTAAAAAAAAACTTGGTATTATAAAATAGAAGGAAAAAAAATATTCTTCCAGAAAAGAAAAATAACTTTATGTCAAGCGTCCATGGCAAATCAAAAACTTAACAAAACTATACAATAAATAAATGTATTAAAGTTCTAAAATCCTGCAGGTGGATATTTACAAAGAAAATCTTTTAACACTTCAGGATACAAAGCTAAAAACTTGAATCTTTCTCCCATTTGATTTGAGTTCATTAACATGTCGTACCCTGTTTTCAGAGATTTCTGGTTTTCTGGATTAGCATTCATCATCAATCTCTAATTGTAAGAAATAAAAGCACACAAAAATTAAATAACTTGCAACATGTCTAGATTTAAATTGGACAAGAAAAATCAGATCATATTATTTACATATCAGAATCTCTCTTTCTTTTTTTTAAAATAAAACATAATTACCAGTTTTAAATGCCATAATAGAACTGAATGAAAAAGGAATCATCCAAAAAATATATTATTAATATCAAACAAGTTTTTGAAAGACTTAAAAAAAAGATATATATACCATAAAATTCGGTGTATAATGCACACTGCCGTATAAAGCGCACCTATAATTTTTTTGCTGCAACTTTTAATTTTTAGGTATGTTTGACATATATGACCCTTTTATGAAGAAATCTTAAATGTACATGCGTAATGCTCTTATGTTTTTAAGTTACTTTTTCGAGGTATTTTTCCAAGCTTTAGAAAAAAAAATAGAGTACTTCAAGAACTACAAATGTTTAAGTTCATAAGGAATGTCACTTCTTTTAAATAAAAAGTATTTTGGCATATGAAGAAGTCTTATTTTTTACTACGCTAATTTTTTTAAAAAAAATTTTAAAGCTCTCATTTTTATACCTGGTGTATGACGTGCATCCGTAAATTTCTATCTCATTTTTTATGTTAAAAGTGTGCATTATATGCCGGATTTTAGGTATATAAATTATTTTAATTTTATAAATGTTATTTTCAAAGAATCAGTAGTTCCAAAACACTAAAGAGAGGATTTACTTACTTCTAAACGAATATCTATTCCCATATTTTTCAAAAAATTGGCTTGAGTAATAGGCCCAACAACAATAGCTGTAAAACAAAACAAAAAAAAAATTTTTTTAATGAAATAAAAATTTTAATTACAACAAAAATAGGTATGAAGAGATACTTCCATACTACTTTTTAGTATGAAATTATATTATTCATGCGAAAGTTAACTTTAGTGTTTTGTACTCACAAAAGCAGACACATATAGTTTAAAATTCCCAGAACTAAAGATATCTCAACTTTCCATCCTCTAAACCAATCAGAAAAATACTTAAAAAACCAAAGAAGCAATACAAAAACACCAATAGAAATATTTCTAAGTGCAAGTTTTGTAAAAATTGTCAATTACAATGTAATATATATCTTTGGTGGGGCATTGCATTTTCCCTTATTTAAACAGTTTGCTTTTATGAATTATATCACAATAAAAGTCTCATAAAACATATATTTTTAAAAAAGTCATGGAATACCAATAAAACTAATAAATAAATTTTGAAATTTCTTTATTTTATTATTTTGGACAAAAATTGCTGAAATCCTGACATATCCATGTAAAACATTTTGATTCTTGAGATTTATAATGCATCATAAAAAATGTTTGCATAAAAAGAAAGAATCATAAAAAAATAAATAAAAAAGTTTTTTTAAATAAATTTTTTATGAGAAATTACTTTGCTAAAAACAATAAAATAGCTTTTGCCTTTAAAACAACACCCTATTCTCCTTTTTGAGGAAATATCTTCTTGTTCATCTGTCACTTCTACAATCTCTCACTCAGAGCATAAAGCGCAGCACTGGTAATCATCTCTGATCCAATTTTTGTACTTGTTGCCTCTAAAATCATCTCACAGCCATAAGTCCAAGTTACACTCTCTCTACACGCACAATAGTAGTCTCACTCTTTTTTGGTTTGATTAAATTTCTGTTCACTTTCTTTTCGTTTCTCTTCATGGGAAATCTATTGTTTTCAGTCACTTCTGTTTTCATTTAGTCAGAGCATAAGTGTGCAGCACATATTAATTTCACATAAAATTTTTGTTCGCATTTAGCACCACTTCTTTTTAACAGAATTCATACAAAAAATTTAGTTATATCTAAAAATCAAATCTCAATTCAGAATGAATCCAAAATTTTCTTAAGAGGGGGAAGAGGAAATACTAAATTTTATAATTTGTTCATCATTATTTAACATCAATTTATTATCCACTCCTCAAATGCTGTGCTTCGAGACCCTTGCCCTCCAAGCTATGTCTTCCCCCTGATCTTCATCAAATATTATGGCTTAAAATAACAGCTTAGATTTTTAAATTTCTGCATCTTAAATTTTAAAAAAAGTAATGAAGGAAGAGAAATGTCAATAAAGATTATCATCCAAATATCTACATGGCACCAATGTTTAAGAAATTGTGTTGTATCAGGTGTGTTAAATTAAGAGAAATAGAATCAGTACATGATTATTTGAATACAAATTCAAATTTACATATATTCTAAATTAATTCAAACAAATTCTAATAAATTTTTAAAAAGCAATAATGATTTTAATTGGAAAAATAAACTGAAAATAAAAGAACTCTGAATGCACTTCATTCAGTATATCATCTTAATTATATAATTCATTATAAACCTATAATGCATATAATATTTTATAAGAGAAAATTATAGTGATTTTTTTAAAAAATTAAATGCTAACAACGTTAGAAAAAAAAAAGATACCTTTTCCATTAGCATGTTTACAAAGAAACTGAAAGTCAACATCAGCTGTTAAATCAACTTCTCCTACATTTTTCAATGGATCATGAAGTTGGTGATTTTTAAAACCCTGAAAATGGAAACAAAGATTTCTTTTTAGTAGTGTATTAATATACATATAAACAAATTGGTTTTATATACAAGATTTTTCTTTGAGGTGAGTGGAGGAAAAATCCAGATTTTTACTCATTAAATCACAAATTTCAATTTCCTTTTTTTTAAAAAAATGATTTTTTTTTTTGTGAGAATAATTTTATATGTGAAATGTGTTTAAATATTAGTAACAATTGCTGAAGACATTGAATCACATACACCTTTCATTGCCAATAATTGTTCAAAAATGCTGCTTAAAAACATTCAACAAATAAAAATTTAGAAACCTTCAAAATCTAAAATCAGGACCACAACTCAACGAAAAGAATCTGATAAGATACTTGTTTGCATGCATTGATATAACTAAAATAAAAATAAATTATGAGGATTTAAATAAAACAATTTTAATCTTTGAATTTCTTATTAATTTTTTTAAAATGTTTAAATCTCTTGAATCTAATGATCAAGATAACTGTTTTATTGTGTTGAATCATAAACTATACCTTTAAATAACATTTGGATGAAATTGAATGAAATCCTCTAAAACTTTTATTCTAACAAAAAAGAAAAAATAATAATTAAAATTACTAACTATATGTTACAATAATAATACTATAAAATATAAGTAAAACAAATTCAATGGAATTATTCCAATCAAATATCAATCAAAATATAAACTAAACTATCTTAGGATTACTGTTAGCAAGTTTTAATATATACATAGATATGAAAAAAGCACTATATTTGTAATTCATCCTTCAAAATATTTATTAGTAAAACATGTCTTTGAGTTTTACTTGCTTAATATTCAAACAACTGAATGTATCAAATACAAAGAAATAAAAAAAAACATAAAAACTTACTCGGAATGTATCAGTTTTTGTTCCTAAATGGCCATAGTCGACAATAAGAGTTATTCCTCCATCTTCTCTCATTCTTTTAGTGATATTATCAAGCAGAATACCTGACTCAGGAGAAATTTCAACATGATCTCGTTTTTCTTTTTCCTGATTCAAAATAAATGTTTAAAATCTCTGTAAATTAATATAATGCTTTAGTCAATGGCTTATTTGCATAAAGCTATATCACAATTGCAAGAAAAAAAAGGCTTATAAAATATAGCTCAAAGAAAAATTTTAATTAAAAGTTATGACAGATTGTTTAAATATCCTGAAGAAACTTTTATACAGTAATACCCCCAACTTATGTGGCAAATGGAACTGAATGATAACCTAAGAAAAGTTGGGGTATAATTTCATACATAAATACATACAAATTATTTTGAGTTGGAAATGTATACAAAAGAAAATAATAATTTAGAAAAAAAATGTTCAATAAAATCTTAGATAACGCTTACATTCCAAAGATAAAGTTTTCTTTTGTTGTTTGGTGCAGAAGAATCAGTTCTACTTTGTTTGGCAGATGTAAGCATCTCTCAAATCTTAGTAGATATAATACATTCAACAAACCTGATATAACAATTATAACATGTAATAACAAACACACACACTTTGTACATAAGAAATGAATAACGTAAAATAAATTATGGCTACAAATAATCGAGTTGTGCAGTGCTCCCACAACAGACAAATTGATGAAATCCAAAAATTGCACAACTCTGGGTTCGCGTAAGTCGGGGGAAGCTTAAGTCAAGGTATTACTGTATATGTTTTTTTTTTTTTGTTAGGATGTGATTAAGTGTATAAATGAAAATAATAAGAAAATAAACATAATAAATTCATAAAACAAAACTAAATACAACTAAAATTAGAATTTACACAATTTTAAAAATCAATTATTTATAACATTTTTAAAAAACAATTATTTTATAAATTTTCATATTCACTTTTAATAAAAAAAAATTCAATTTTGATGTAGCAAACTGCAAAGGAATACAAATCAACAAATAATAATTGTCTATAATTTTAAAAAATATATTTTTCATATTTTTATTTTACTCTATATCTTAAAAGATTTAAACTCTTATGAACACAAATGTTTTTATAAATATTATTATTAATGTACATTTGAACTTAACAATGATAATTTGATGAAATTTTGAATAAATTAACATCAAAACTTTTCAAAAATACATAAATAATGATAAAAAGTTAAATTTTTCTGGAAAAAAATTTTTGTTTAAAAAAGTATAAACAAAATTTTACAATATAAATTTTTTTAAAAAAAACTATTTTTGAACAAAATTTTAGTCTTAAATTCCTTAAATTTTAACTGATACAGACTGAAACAATTATTTTATGTTTACATTTCAAACAGTCAGGCTAGATTTAAAATTTATAAAAATACATTACTGAAAAGATATTACTCTTCAATGATTCTAATAATTAAGTAATAAATAATATTTAAGGCAATGAATTGAACAAGTTGAGAAGCTGCATATTTACAACAGATAAATAGAAAGGATTAGGAGTTGTTTATGATAGGTCTAAAAGCTATTTTTGTTACAAGCACTTTGAGATTCTCTAAAATAAAATATGTTAATCCTTCAATCTATTTTTGGCTGCTTTAGATTGAAAAGCTTGTTATTATTATTATAGACAAAAGTAGAAACACTTTGAGAAAATGCATTTAAAAAATTCTTATAAACTAATACAATCCTTTTATAAAAATAATTAAAAGGAATTAATTTCAGAAAATAAAAATTAACTCACATCAATTAAAAGCTTTGTAGCTGCTGTTGGGTTACGAGATAAGATAAATTGAAGATCTCCATTTTTTAAATCAATTAATATTTCTCTCCATCCATCAGGAGTTTTCTAAAATAATATTTCAGAGTATAATAAATTTCCTCCTTAAAAAAACTCAGCTTTCAAAGTTTTTTTCTTCTTTCTGAGAAAAATACATTTAAAAACAAAATTAAATTTAAAAAAGTGTTTAATTTCTAAATAAATATTTAGTATCTGACAAGAGTTTGAAATGAGTAAATTCCAAGTATCAAACATTTAGTAGGGAGAGCTGCCACTAGAAGGTACCACCAATGAAATAGCTCTCACACTTGGAAAATTGCTATGTCTGCAAAGGCTTAGATGCCAAAATGCAGCCTATTTGAAAAAAAAATTTAGAAATAATCCACATTAAAACTCTAGTTTTTGTGATTCCCTTTGATAACCTTAGAGAACTAGATGATTCTCAAACACTGAATGAATGTGCATTGTTCTTTTAATAATAAACATTATTAATTAATGTTGAAAACTGAAGAAATTTAAAAAAATAAATATGCATTTACAGCTCTTAAGAACAAATATATGTTGCATCATATGTATGCATATAAGTAAATAATTTTATAGATGATCCACAATAAATACTGGAATTACTTAGCATTTAAGACTGTAGGACTCCAAATCAGAACATTTCTTTAGCTAGAAAAGAATTCTAAAATTAATATTATATTCTGACTTCATAATCCTATAATGAGCAGTATATTTGCAGTTCTGGTAATTTTTATCCAAATTGAACTATTTTTTCTGATATAAAATGTATTTTATAATTCATTTCCGATACCGTAATGCTAAATGAGCTTGCACTTTACATGTTAAAGTGAAGAATTACTAATTTTTTGAAACATTTTGAAAATTAAACAATATTTTCATAATGAAAGAGGTATGAATTACAATATTACAAATTTTAATGAAAATTAACATATTTTTCTCCTGAAAATGCAGTCCATGTTAAATTCGGGGTCTTAGACATTTGTCAAAGATAGCTTTAAAATTATACAAAGAGAATATCAAATATAAATATGTTAAACAAGAAATAGAAAGTAATGAATTATGTATGCATAACACATAGATATTTTTAAAACTTATGCAAGAAAGCCAATGTAAGTTATAACACCAACAATTAATGAACAAAATAGGACATTTTTCACCATGTTCTTGAATTTATCAAATAAAACATTTTGTAGAATAAAAACATTTCAAATAATATCTATTTTATCTTTGAAGCTGTAGATATTAAAAAAAGCACTCTCTGTTCATATTTTTCAAAGATAGGTATATAAAAAATAAGTAAACATTTCATACCCAAGAAAGTTGATACAAGTTTAGTAAAATTGTGATAACATTTTAATGCAAAAAAAACATTAATTCATTTTATTCAAGCATAGACTATACAAACCATTTTGTTTTTTAATCAATTAAGTATTTTTTTTATAATTTAGAGATATTTTAATCATATTTTTGATGGAAATTTCTTTAAATATAAGCTTTAAAGTAAATAAATAAATATTTTAGAAATTCTGGTATACCCTTGTCAGATTGATCTTAAAAAATTCAACGACAATTCTTTGAAAAAAAATAAGCAAATTAATGTGTTGATTTAAATTAAAAATGTAAGCATATTAACAATATAAAAGATACCTGAAACTTGTGAATTGGCATGGCATCAAAAAATTCATGTGCTAGAAATAATGAAAAAGTTTCTTCAGGCACATCTGTTAAATGTGGATGCCATGTTATAGGATAACCATATTTAGTATGTAATGTTCTTCCATATAAATCTTCTTCTATATTATCAGAACAGAGTTTGGATTTCTGTACATGACAAAGGTGAGGGCTTATTTCAATAAAATGAATAGAAAATTTCAAATCTGTAGGTCTGAGTTTTGAAAACACCTACGGGAAAAAAGAAAGAAGGCATAGTTAATATTATTTTTCATTGGTTTCTAACATGGTTTTACATTACATGATATTACATTAAAATGATCAGATTTCACTCCCCCCTCTTTATAGTATAAACTTTATTTCATAAATATATCATAACATTTCATTTAATAATAAATTTAAAGATGAAAAATGCAAAAGAGAACCCTTACATGAAATAAATTATCATTAATGGACATTGGAATCATGATCTTTTTATAATTAAAACAGTATTTATTGGTTATAAGGCCCTGGAGCCAAATATGCCAAATTCTGGCTTATATGGTAGCAGATATTATAAATAAGGATCAATGTTTTTAAATATCTTCAATTTTACTGCCATTTTCTTTCTGTTATGCACTGTTAGATTTTTCTACCTTAGATTTTACAACAACAATAAAAAATCTAGAATTTGCCAATGAATGAATAGGACACATTAAGATTTTATCCAATAGAAGAAGAAATTTTACCTCAACAATTTTTATAATCTAACAGTCAAGCCATTGGGTAGCAGTAAATAAGTAACAACTGGAGGTGTAATGCTGGTTATCGGTGTAATGTCAGTCCTCATATGGTGAATTAGTTCATGGAATCCAGGATTATGTTTACAGATTCCTTACATTTTATTTACTGTTGGATCAACCAGTTCCTGAGTAAAGGTGTTAATGACAGTAGTTTTGTAGATAGATTATAATGGCAATGTTCCTGTTGGTGACAACTCAGAAAAGCAGCTGTCCAACCATGTTCTCTATAACTGATTTCATGAAACAACATTTCAATATTTAAAAACATGTATATTTAATAAATACCATTTCAATATTTTAAATTGCATATTTCATTAAAATGTTTTTTTAAAATCAATTGCATACACACATGTACTTAAATAAAAAATTTAACAAGTTTTTTCACAGATGTTCAAATAAAACTTTTTCAATTAAGATGTACCTCATTCAAAAAAAAATTGGTACTTTTCTATTGGTTTTTATTTTTATTATATTTAATAAATAATTTTATTAATTTTTAATTATTATTAAAGTATTATATTAATAAATTACTAAAGAGTAAAATAATTTATTACATTTAATAAACTTTGCTTGGCAGTTTTAGTTTAAAGTTAAATGGAAAAGTATGAAAATTTTCACTTATAAAAAGTTAAATGATAATTAAAATTTCCACATAAAACAGTGAATGAATTTCCCATTTTAATACAAAATTTAATTTTGAAAAAATATTATTCTGAAAGTGATATTAATGGGGGGAAAAAGAATAGCTTAAAAATCACATTAAATAAAATATGCATACACATGTGCATTTCTATAAATTCAATGTTCTTATAAATCTATTTACTCTAAGTATATCATCAGTCAAAGTACCACGGCCAGGTCCAAATTCTACGAGTTGAAGAGGCTGGGGAGATCCTATTCTACACCATTCATTATAAAACCAAACACCTACCAACTGAAAAAAGAAACATTTGAAATTTAGATTACTTATTTGTGAACAGAGAAAATATTGATTTTTAAAAAAATCATACAAACTCGGAAATGTAGTTTAAACTTTAATAATTGAATTTTGAAAAAATAAGACAAAGGTATATTTTGATTAGAATTAAAGTGAGATATGAGAAATAATACAGAAAAGAAATTTAAGATTCCGTTTAAAAACACGTATAAAAATTGTATAATTCTTAACATTAACAACATTTTAGCTGATAAATCCAGGTTCAATTTAGAAGCAAACTAAAAGAAAACTGCGTTATTATTTTATATAAAATTAATATTACTTTTTTATTACAGTTTAGCCATATACATCAACAAAACAGAATTTGCAGGCAGGAAATTTTTTAGTTAAATTTGCTTTGTTAAGAGCTATTAAATGTATTCTGAATATTGAATTTAAATTTCTGTGTGATTGATATTCTGGTAAATAATGAACCCAATCTTGATAAAATAATTTTATAAAAGATCAGTAGCTATTGAAAAACTTAAAATTAACAAATTAGTAATTTATAGAATATGATATATTCTGCATATGGTTAAACTTTTAAAGAGACAATCATTAATGTAAGATTAAAAGTAAAAATAAATATAATTTTACGTGCACGATTAATTATTCTATAAATAAAAATTGTTTTAGTTCAACTTTTTATTAATTAACCATTTATATTTCTAAAAATAACAGGATTCTGTATAATCACAATTGTGTAGAAAATTTAGTCTAATGATTTTTTTCCCGACAATTACAATCTACAGATTTTCTAAGCAAAAATAACATTCAGAATTGTTCAATAATTTCTTATTTGGTTCTTTCTCACATTTGAATTTACATAAATAAAAATATATACTGATACAAACATGAGACATATACTGTTACATATATCATATATTATACATATATTAAGCCTAATAAATTATAAATGAGTTAAATTTAAAACTTTTATTTGCAATTGATTATTACTATTTTATTTTATATTTATTTTATAATTCTTCATTACTCTGTTACAAATCTAATACTGATTTTTCTTCAATTCCTTGCTTTTTAAAATGACATACTTATTCAAATTTAAAACAACTATAATAAAAAAAAAATAAGACATTTATTCCATATTCATATTCTATAGATTTCACTATATGTATTAATTTAATTCAAAGGTGAGAAATTAGAAATAAATAAATTGCAATTAGCTCTTTTCTTAACTAACATTTTATTTATTTCCAATTTCTCACCTTTGAATAAATTAGGTACATAGATTTACACCTTTCTTTCATATTGCGATAATGTTCAAATTACAAATAACAACCAAAAATTTCTTAAAATTTTAAAATGTAGAACTGACATAGAGATTATCACTGATTCTACAAATCATTGAAATTGTTCTTAACTTTATTTTACTCTAAACTATATAAAAAAAATAAAAAAAAACTTTAAAAAGAACATTTTTAAAGAAAACACTGAAAAAATTTTTAATGTTTTTCTTTCAACTAAGAATTTGGATAAAAGAAAATATTCAATGCAATGCATGCAATTAACTAATTATATTAATTCAAACTATACAAACCTCACCAAATACTTGTGAAATTTCAGGAGATGTGATGAAGTCTCCACTACTTCCAAAAACATCTCGAGACATATAATAGCCCTATAAAATAAAAACATATTATTGATATCAATAAAATGCTTAAGTTTCATTATTTCTGCAATATAAATGCCTTATATTTAAATTTTGCAAAAAAGTATGAATTTTTTCTAAATAATGTAAGATTTTTCTTAAATAATAAAATATGAACAAAAAGAAAATCAATTTTATTCAAATTCAACAGTTTTTTAAAAAAAATTGTTAAAAAAAACTGTTGATTTTTTTAAAAATTTATAACTAAAGTAACTGATCAATGATAGAAAGATTATAAGAATTCCATGTAATTAGTGTAGAAATAAAGCTGGACCTCAATTTAACAAACTCATCAGGACTGAACATTTTATTAATTAAATCAGGGTTATTCATAAAATAGGGGCCCAAAAAATACAATTTTCTTTTGC
Source organism: Trichonephila clavata (assembly GCA_019973975.1). Classification (NCBI taxonomy): domain Eukaryota; kingdom Metazoa; phylum Arthropoda; class Arachnida; order Araneae; family Nephilidae; genus Trichonephila; species Trichonephila clavata. The sequence continues at coordinate 2,521 of BMAO01035625.1, read as the reverse complement.
ATTTACCTTTTGGAAATTAGATAACAAACAACTACTCAAAAAACATCCATAGTTAGAAATTACACATTTTTTATTCAGCAACTAAGAATACTATTAGCGAATTATTATGCACCAGTTAATTGGAAATTTTAAAATATTGAAAAATAAATAATCGATAATCTTTTTGATTCTTGACTTGAAACAGTTCTTTTTCAACTTTATGCAGAGTAGAAAATACTGTATCCTTTACATCCTGCTGCATGAGATATGTTTTCCCAGTTCCCAAACAATGTAAAGAATTAGAAAATTTAACAGTTTTTATGGGAGTTTCATTATCACAATTTCTGAATAAAAGTCCTCACACATTTATTTCTGACAATCTACCATGCTTAACAAATTTTTCAATAATAAACCTCATTCCTCTCAAGAAAGAGAGAGAAATGGTAAAATCTTTTAAAATACCCCCCTTATTAGAGAGTGGGATGAGATAAAGAAATTTCCTGTCCTATTTCAAACTCCTGTGGTAAGTTACACTCATGATTCGCCTACACTTGTAAAGTCTAATAATGGGCTGCACCCTTCACTATTGAAATTTGCTGCAAACAAGAACAGTTTTTTCTGTTTCAGTCAAAAATGATGTCATTTGAAAAGAAGTCGAATTTTTTCTAATATAAACTAATAAAAGAAATTTTCTGGTGGATGAAATAATGCATTAATTTAGGGTTTATTATTTGTTAAATAAGGATTTTTGCCCCATTTTAATTGCAGGAGAAAAAATTCCTTACATTGCAAAATTTGTTAAATCAGGGTCCGAGTGTGTATATAAAAAAGAAATGATTTATTTTAATCCAAACTTGATTTGGTGATATAATACCATTGCTCAAGACATAAGTGGATTGAAAGGAAGTTAATAATAATCAAATAAAATTCAACTATGGAGCTTAGTATTTCTTTTTCTACTATAAATGTACAGCTGAAAATAATTTTAGTAGCATTTTTATACCCTTTATATCTAACCATAATTTCACTGATCAGTGCATCTACCAAACATCTATAAGCATATTTTTATAATGAATCATTATGGTCATGTGGAATTTACTAATTGCTCACAGTGTTGTATCCCTTTAGAACTAAACTTACTTGACAATTCAGAAATGAATAGTCTTTTTTCATGAAGATAATTTCCTAAAAAATAATCATATCCATTGTTTTTTACATAAAATTCACTTTTTTATGCAATGCTCCTTTTATGCTTACACTCACAGATATATAACAAATATTATCAGTCATAAATCAAATGAATATTCTCCGACAATTTCTAAAGCTGCCAATAAGTTGTCAGAAAGCAACAATTTGACTTTTCTGGTTAAGTTTTTTAGGTGAGTTAATAATGCATTTAATTCAAACTGCTTAATATAAGCTTTTAAAATTACAATCAGAATCTTTGTGTGTACTTCCATTTCATCCTTATCTTTTTCACAGAATCTGATACATCTTTGATACAAGGAGTGATCAAATGAAAAGGTACGAAATGATATAAAAATGAAACAGTTAAATATTTGCATATTCCGCCAAGGGAGAATGTAGCGAGACATCTCGGGATGCCATTGGAGACTCTGACTGGGATCGGATCATGCGCGGGTGCCCGCATGCGCAGGAGAGAGCAAAGGCTCTTATAAAAAGCGGCGTCCAAATGATGCGAGCACAGAATTACTCGAGCACAGAAAAAGCATTAACTCCGATGTGTACTATGAGACACTCCGACGCCTACGCAGGTCCATCAAGAACAAAAGACCGGGGCTGCTCACGGAGGGTGTGGTTCTGCTCCATGATAACGCGCGTCCACACGTCTCCAGAGTCACACAAATGGAACTGGACAAGTTCCAATGGGAGACGTTGGACCATCCGTCCTACAGTCCGGACATGTCACCCTGCGATTTCCATGTGTTTGGTCCACTGAAGAAACACCTGAAAGGAAAGCGCTTCAACTCGGACGACGTACTCAAGGACACTGTGAAGGACTGGGTCTCGTCACAGCCACAGGAATTCTGGGAACAAGGAATCCTGCGGCTTGTTCATCAGTGGGATCGTTGTGTTCAGGCCTATGGTGTATATTTTGAATAAAGTCTATATTTGTACCCACTGTGTCGTTTCGTACCTTTTCATTTGATCACCCCTTGTACTTATACTAAATGTACTATACACTAGCTTCCTTTACAGGAAAAAGGGCTCATACTTAAAAAAACACAGCTGAAAGTACCAAGGCATCTTCATCTTAAAAATAAAAAATAAATTATCTTTTGATTTATTGAGGAAGAAGAGAACCTTCATATACTTGTATGTTACAGTTTACTTTTATGAAAATTAAACCAGTAACAACTGAAACAACTTCAGCAAAAATGTTTTGTTTACACCTTTGAATACTTGATATGTACATGCTTTGTATATTACATATCCACTTATTAGAATTACAAGAATTAAAAAATTTAATTTATTTCCTTAAAATGAAAGCATATCAATTAAAGTAATTTATTTATTGTAA
>BMAO01035624.1:75649-106902 GCA_019973975.1 Trichonephila clavata | reverse complement strand
AGATTACTAATGCTAGTGTTTTTAAGAAATGTAGTCTATCTATGGTGCTGAAATGCGTTTCATCCGGGATTTTCCCTGTGATGAAAATAGGAATTTTTCTTTGGAGGCTGGAATTTAGATAAGTGAAAATTTTCGATAAGGAACAGGGATTGGTAAGGCAATGTGTAGTTTGTTGCATGAAAAGAAATGAAAATAGAAAGATAATCCAAAAAAAGTCGATATATTTATGTCCCCCGAATGCAATGTAAAACTTTATATTACACCATTCTTCAAATTCTTCAAATCAATATATATGCACACACACAAAACTTTCTACCATTTGAAAAAGATGTATAATCATCTGTGGCGCACACAAGGGTGGTGGTCCGGAGTCGGCCCGAATCCGGGCTCCCCTCCCAAAGTCCTTGATTTTTTCGATTGATTATAATCCTATGTATATAGTACGTAAAATTTAATTTTTATTTTTAATAATTAATTTTATTAATTAATGCTAATTTTTATTCAATAATTAATTTCTTACTGTTTTTTTTTTTTTTTGTTCTCGATAAACGACAAAATCAAAAGAGTATATTGGGCGGCTTATTGGAATATGATACGAGAATGGTGGTCTTTCGCCCCCCCCCCGAAAATTTTTGGGTGTCCCACTGGCGATTATCAAAATTTTTGTAAGTAAGAGAGAAATTCTTTTAAGATATATGAAACATTCAACGTAACATGTCAAGTGCCCTTTTTTTAAGCAAACATTTAGGGACTTTATGTCCCACAATTATACAATAAAAAAATTGCGTGAAAACCTTAAAATTGAAAATTAAAATATTCTTCCGTCTTCTCAATCTTAAGTATTGTGCTTTGTCAATTTTAAGGGATTTGCAAATTAAACAAAAAAAAAGACTTTTTACCATAGTTCTGCTCAACAAAAAAATCCTATTTGCCAAATTTAAGATCCGTAGGTCTAATAGTGAAGAAAAGGGATTTGCTTGAAATGTATAACGCCTCCGTATCACCCATCCGGATTGACTTTTGAAAACCCATATCAGCTGATCTCTTCTCAACTAAAGTAATATGTTCTTCAGATTTCAAGGTTGTAGGTTCAGTAATTCATAAAAGGGAATCTTTTTATACATATAACACCCTAGCAACCCCCACCCCTTGAGTATCAATTTTCCCAAAAAAAACCTATCTTAGCGGATCTTTTCTCCATGAAAGGAACATACCTGCTAAATTTCAAGACTGTAGATCTAATAATCCAAAAATTGGATTATCTTTTATTCATAACACCCCTTTAATTCCTCGAAACCTCTCTTAGGGGTTTATTTTTGCAGAACCTCTTTCGTAGGGGATCTCTAAGCTATGAAAGAATCATGCCTGCCAAATCTCAAGTCTGTAGGTCTAATAGTTCAAAAGTGGGAATGTTTTTCTATATAGCGGCATTTAATCCCATCCCTTACGGTCAATTTTCGCTAAATCTATTCTTAGCGGATCTCAACTCCATGAAAGGAACATGCCTGCTAAATTTCAAGACTATAGGTCCAATAGTTCAAAAACGAAATTATCTTATTTATAACGCCCCTTTAACCCCTCGCAACCCCCTTGGGTTTCTATTTTTGAAAATCCTCTTTTGTGTAACGTATCTCTACTCTAAGAAAGGAACTTGCTTTCTACTTTTCAAGTCTGTATGTTTTATAGTTCAAAAGAGAAATATTTTAAAGGCGCTGAACTCCTCGTAACACTCCTTGGGTGTCAAATTTTGCAAAATTCTTTCTTGGCAGATCTCAACTCCATGAAAGAAACACGCCTACTAAATTCAAGTCTGTAGGTCTAATAGCTCCGGAGATATCGTGATCAGTGAGTCGCTTTTCTCATTCTTAGAGTTCTCTTTTCTTAGAGTGCTATGAATGTGTTTATCCAATAGACAAATATTTTTGTTAAGTATACTATGCTACAATGTTTCTAATTTTTTTCCGCAATGATCAAGTATTAACGCTATTACACATATCAATCACTGAAATAAATATTTTAAACATTTACATATCAGTTTTTGAAAAAAAGTGTTGAATACTTTCAATATCCATTAATTCATAATGAAGATATCTTCTCTTATTTCTAATCCATTTTAAAGAGGGACACAAAAAAGCCAAATTTACGAACAAAAGTTTTAATTGTAAAAAAGACATTTAAAGTAATTTCCGATAATTAGGAACAAAAATTGTTGAGAACTTGTTCTTTTGCTTTTAAGAACTTCATACTTTTCAATGTGTGTGTGTGTGTGTGGATCTCGGTTTTAAATACATTTCTTTTTCTAAAACGGATGATTTATTTTTGTTTAAATACTTTAGATATTGTTTGAAAGTAATATAAGTTTTAAATTGCATTTTTTATTGCTATAAGAATCCCGTTCGAGCTGTTGGTCATTTTCTACTGTTCTTCAAAATATTTCAAAATTAAGAAATATATTTGAAGTGTGTTTTTATAATGAACCGAAGAGACTTCGTTCTTTATATATTTTTTTCTAAAGAAAAATTAGAAAATTACTTATTAATAATTTTTAAAAAAATTAAATTAATAATTAAAATAAAACTCCGTGCGTGAAATTTTTGTTTGAATAAAGGTAAAGAATTTTGAAGATATTAAAAATTTTTGTATCATGATGGGCAACCAAAGTATGTATGAAAAATTTGAGCAAACATTTTAATTATTTAAAAAGTTTGAAAATTTTTTTCTATAAAAATTGCATTTTATGTACACAGATAATTCGTATAGATAATTCGTATAGATATGTATAGATAATTCGTATTATATAAAATATGTATTTTTATATTTTTGAGTTATGCATCCCTTTATATACACTACTGGCCATCAAAATTGCTACACCAGGAAGAAATGCGGATAACAAAATATTAATTGGACACATATATTATACTGAAAATAACAAGTAATTAGATTTTAAAGAAATTTGGGTACATAGATCCTGAGAAATCAGTGACCAGAACAACCATCCCTGGCAGTGATAACAGCACTTATACGCCTGGGCTTTAAGTCAGAGATTGGATGGCATGTACAGGTACAGATGCCCATTCAGCTTCAACATGATGGCACATCTCATCAATCGTAGGGACTGGCGTATGGTGACGAGTCAGTCGTTCTGCAACCATAGACCAGACGCTTTCTATTGGCGGGAGATCTGATGAATCTGCAGGCCAGGGAAACAGCCGAACATTTTCTATATCAAGAAAGGTCCGTACAATACCAGCAACATGCGGTCGTGCATTCCCCTGCTGAAATGTAGAGAGTTTGCAGAGTTCGAATAAAGGGTAGAGCCACGGGTCGCAACACACCAGGAATGTAACGCACTGTTCAAATTGCCGTCAATGCAAACAAAAGGTGACCAAGACGTGTATCCAATAGCACCCCATACCATCATGCCAGGTGATGGACCAATATGAAGATAACGAATGCACGCTGTCAATGTACGTTCACCACTATGCCGCCAAACATGGATGCGACCATTTTGATGCGATAAGCAGAACTTTGATTCATTTAAAAAAACGACGTCTCGCCATTCGTGCACTCAGGTTCATGTTAATCTCAGCATTGAAGACAGTCCTGTCTGTGATGCAGCGTCAAAGGTAACCGCAGCCTTGGTTTTCGAACTGAGAGTCCATGCTGCTACAAACGTCGTCGAACTGTTTGCGCAAAAACTTGTCTTGCAAATGACCCCCGTTCTTGACTCAGAGCTCGTGATGTGGTGCTCGATCCATTAGGGCCATGCAGGTAACTTGCCTGTCTTTTCAGCTGCTAGTGATAGGGGGCCGTTGAGATCCAGCACGGCGTTCCGTACTCGCGTCCTGGGCCCATCCATTCTATATTCTGCTAACAGTTATTGGATCTCGACCGGAGAGCAGCTATGCCGCGATACGATAAACCGCAATCTCGGTACACTACAATTCGACCTTTATCAAAGTCAGAAACGTGCTGGCCCGCTTTTCTGCATCTTACACGATGCATCACAACTTTCACCAGGCAACAATGTTCAAATGCAGTTTGTGCATGAGAAACCGACTGAACAATTTCCTCATTTAAACACATTGTAAGTGTCGCTCCCCGTGCCTGCTTTGTCTGAATGCGCTGAAAGGCTAATCATTTGCATATCACAGAACCTTCTTCCTGTCGTTTAAATGTCATGTCTGTAGCAGGTCGTCTTCTTGGTATAGCAGTTTTGATGGCCCAGTGATGTAGTTTACAAGAAGTTCACACAAAACTGCTGCATTAAGGTGTCCGACTACGTTCGGAACATGGTTTTGAAAAAGCGTACAAATTTTTTTTTTCATGTTTAATATACCTAAATTAGAATATACTTATAAAATTGTTTTATCAGTAATATAACAAAAAAAAGTTATTTAACTGCAATTTTTTGGTAAAAAGTGAAGTAAGAATGGCTTATTTTGAAAACATTATCTTTTTACGGAAAATGCTTCTACCATAATATTTTGCCTATATACAGCTAAGACTTCTATGCAAAGCCTGAACTAGGATTTTTGAAATATATTATTTATTGAAGTGGATTTATTCGTATTTTAATACATCAGAATACAGACATTTAAAAAAAACATTGGTTATCACTTAATCTGATATTAACTTTGAAAATAATTTGAACTTTTCAAAAGTTTTAGTTTAGGCTCAGTAGAGAAGTCTTATATATACATAAGAAATTATTATTATTATTATTATTATTATAGAAGCATTTTCCTTAAAAGTAAAAGGTTTTGAAAATTTGTCATTCTTTCTTCATTTTTCGCTCAAAAATTGCATTTAAGTAATTTTTTTATTGAAGTAATATTCTTAGGACAATTTTATATGTTTATTCTAATTCAGGTGACACTAAATATCAAAAAATTTATTTATTTATCTGCATTTTTAAAATAATAATGGTTCTGAACGTAGTCTGAGACATTAAAGGTACAATCGGATTTCTTTTTACTGTTCAGAGATTCCCTATTTTTTTACCATTGTGCCTACAAACCCTGCATAAAATATTTGAGAATCCTTAAAATACGCCGTCGTTTTACTGTATTTCAGGGATGTATTTTACTGCTCAGAAACTTTTTCATGTTCAAAATATTCTAGTGTTGCATGTCAATCATATGTCATATTTATGTTTGCACATCAAAGTAAGATTCAAGAGAGTGAACCTATTTATAAAGAAGTAATAGCACAACTTCCTTTACACATAAAGATGTCTTCCTTCATCTTATTTTTGGTTGTTCAAGAAAAATATTTCTTTACTGAAGGTAGATCCTTTATTTCTTTCGTATTTTAAGGTTACAAACTAATATTGAAGTACAACTCGAAGCTTGTTTTATCTCTCCCAGACTGGTGGTTGTTTCCGCTTTGGATGCAGAAAAAAAGTAAGCAATTTAACAAAATTGATAGAATTTAAAAATCCTCTTCTGTTAACAAGGAAACTCTAAACCAGTTCCTCTAAAAAACTTAAGCTATTGTTGTATTACAAATACAAGGTTATTCTTAGTTTCCTCCGAGGTTTCGGAGCGTTGTAATAAAAAAAAGAAAATACAGTAAAAAGAACATATGAAAGAATACCAAAAGATTCAAGTTTTATTTACATATTTTACAGGTGTTCTGCATGTGAACCCTTGGTTTCGCGCCATACATCAATGTGATAGTCCAATTCCTCCCACACTCAACTCAGCATGGTACTATCAATATTACTGACAGCACGTGTTTATTCTTTCATGCAGTTTTTCTATATCATGTGGCAAAGAAGATACAAAAAAGTTGAGTCTCATGTGCAGATGGGGCACGGGAACTTCCTATTTTGAACATGTTCCAGTGATGTTCATAGGGAGGGGAGGGGTTAGGTGGAAGGGGTGGAGTGGGATATTTGTGTTCCCGCCCGTCTCAGTCTTAAACATGTTGTGGTCGAGGCAGCAGCGCACTTTTGCCGTGGAGGCGTAATTCTCTAACGGTCTCACGGTGATTGTAGTGCAACATGTATTTTCCGTCACTTCGATATTCCTAAAAGAGGTCATGTTCCTGATCGGAACCGGATTTTAATATGGATGGATGACTTCCGAGAAATGGGGAATATCTCTAAAGAAAGGAAAGGACCTCCGAAGACCGTTAGAATACCTGAAAATGTGAAACGAGTTCGTGCGTCAATTCAGACCGTTACGTGACAATGATCCAACAATTCTTCTTACCCGCTCTCCAAGAAAGGGATCTTGACAACGTGTGGTTACAACAAGATGGAGCCCCAGCCCACACCTCCAGGGTTTCCATGGGTATTTTAAGAGCAACCTTCCCGAATGACTGGTCTCCCTGCGAGGAAACGTAAACTGGCCTGCATACTCAGATAATTTATCTCCTCTTGATTACTTCCTGTGGCTTATCTTAAATCCTTGCATTACAAAGATCGTTCCAAGACCCTGGAACACCTAAGGAACCACATCCAAAGCGATATGCTTGAAATGAGGGCTCAGAGTTTCCAAAATCAGTGTATTGATAATGGAGGGTGACAGTTAACAGACATTGTATTTAAAACTGCGTAAACTTAAATTTCCAGTGTTGTGTGGCAGGCGGAAAATAGCAAGATAGTCAAATGAAACAAGTAGTGAGTTTTATTGCATTTTCAAAAAAGGAAGTTCCCACGCCCCCACCCAGTAAAAGACCAAGTTTTTGGATAACGTGTAGAACAAGGTAATGATAAAACATATTCTCAATAACGTTGATAACACCCTTTTGAGCAAAGTGTGGCAGCAAGTCGGCTATCGCATGCATGCATGCCGTATGACCAAGGGTTCACATATAGAACACCTGAATAATATGTACCGTAAAATCTGGTGTATAACGCGCATTTTTCAATTTGTAGGTCTGTTCGCCGTATAACACGCATTTTTCAATTTGTAGGTCTATTCGCCGTATAACGCGCACCCACTTTTTAAGAAGGAACCTGAAATGTACATGTGCAATGCTCTTGAGTTTTAAAGTTATTTATTCGAGTATCATCAGGTTTTTGAAGAATAGTAAACTTCTAGAACTACAACTCTTTAAATTCATAAGATACTCTACTTCTTTTAAAGTAAACCGTACTTTTTGATATACGGAGAAGTCTAATCTTTCTCTATGCTCATCTGTTTTTTTTAATTTTTAAAGCTGTCATTTTTATACCCGGCATATAGAAAGCACCCGTAAAATTTCAATCTTATATTTTGTGTTAAAAGTGAGCGTTATACGCCAGTTTTACGGTAAATCAAATTTGAAAAGTTTCTGTATTTTTTCATGTTTTTTTTTTCTTTTTTGCTGTATTCATTTTAGATTTTTTTTGAAACAGTGCTTCGAAACCTTGGAGGTAATTATGAATAACTATATATTATAGTATAAAATATGGCACATAGATATCTCATTGAAAACTTTTCGGAAAGTCGTGAGCCAATGTTCAGAGCTGTGGTTTTAAACGAACGTAGAAATGGATATTATTTTTAACACGCTTTTATAAGCTTCATCTGTACGTAACGGAATCTTTGAACTCGATTTTTACCCAATTTAAAAGGCCAGATTAATTCGAAATTTTACCCACTTGTCAAAGACCAATGACAATACCATAATTTAATAACTTTTTTCCATTTTCCTGATTATCAGGATTGACGATTTCCCCTTTCCAGATTTGGCGACTTATTTCAGATCACATTTCCAAAATTGGCGGCTTATTCCAGATCACATTTCCAGAATTGGTGACTAATTCCAAATCTGACAACTACCAAAACAGCTGAGAATTGATTCAGATGTCACTGGATTAAATAATTTCTAACAAACTCTTCGATTCAAAACGTGTACCTTTATGTCTAATGCTAATGCAAGTTTTAGAAAGAATATTGAGCTCTTTTTTTAGTGAAAAATATCATTGACTTTAAGCCTTCTTCCGCATTAAGTATTTCAAACTCAGCTCTTCCAGATTTCCTTCAGTTCATTTCCTTTTGCAAACTAGGTCATATCGACTCACTGATAAGATGCCAATGGGTATTCCAGATTCTAAAAACTGACGCATTTAAGATTATTCATTAATGAATAAAAGATAGTTTAAGAAACTAAAAAAAGCACGCTTTAATTGTAAATCGAACTAAAAAATTATAGTTTTAAAAAAATTAAAAAAACGCCTTTTTATTATTAATCAAGCAATACAATTCTTAATATAAGAATTATTTTTTACTTTTTAGCTCGAGTAACTATATAAGCGTGATTTTTAGTTTTTTTTAAACTATAATTTATTGATATGTAGTGTCGATTGAATTACAGTACACACATATAAAATTGTCTAAAGAATATTATTAGAATAAAAATGCATTTAAATGCAATTTTTTGGCAAAAAATTAAGGAAAATATAATATTTTCAAAAATTTTCATGGCAAATGCTTCTATATTACTAATATTTTGCCTATATATAGTAAGATGCTACACAGGGACTAAACTAGGATTTTTGAAATACATAATTTAAAGGAGTGGATTTATATACATATTTTATTATATCAGAGTAAAGAAACTTTAACAAAAACCACCTGTTATTGTTTCAATTGATAGTAGCCCTGAAAAAAATGTTAATGTTTCAAAAATCTTAGTTCAACTCCTGAATAAAAGTCCTAGCTATACCTAGGCTAATATTATCATTATAGAAGCATTTTCCATTAGAGAATTTCCATTTTTTGTCCCCGAAAAATGCATTTAAATAAGTTTTTATTCTAATAGTATTTTTTAATCATTTTTACATGCACATGCTAATTCAAATAATTATCAAATATATATATATATATTATATATATTAATTTATACGTTTTTTTTTTCAAAATCACAGTTCCGAAAGTAGTCACACAGTCAACTTAAATAGCAAATTTTGTTCGATAATTTAAGAAACTAAAATACCGGGTGAGAAACCAATTCGTTAAAACTTTAAAAATTCATTTAAGAAAAGGGAAAAAATTATGATAAAGAAGTGCAGTGCAGCTTACAAGAAAGTTCTCACAATGTTTTTTTTTCAACAGCAAAGATTTTTTTAGTCGTGTTGGCATAAAGAGGTGTGTTATCTGTAAGAAAATTCTTACAGAATGCCGGATCTCCATACCATACCAATCCAGTAAAACAATTCCTATTGACTACCTTTGATGAGGACAGAGTGATCGGTCAAGGTTGCAAGATAGTATGGCCGCCTTACTTATGTGGGACAATGTTCTGAAGTTATGTTGAACAATTATTATTGCAAACACAAACAAATGGAGCGTACTGTTAACCTGTACATTGTGTTTCGGATTGTCAGCGCCCTCTAACGGTGATACTTTTAACTAAAAATATTTTTGTCACTAAAAAAATCTTATTTTCTTGTAATGCCCTTCTTCGAAACCGCATTTATTTATGATAATTTCTTCCTCTTTTATGAATTTTTAAAGTTTGAACAAATTTTTGGCTCACCCGACACATGGTATTTTTTACTTATTCTTTTATTAATAGCTTTCAATGTATCTTTGTAAAAAATGATTAACATAAGTATCAAAAAGAACTAAATCCGATCGTATCCTATTTGAGTAGTATTATTCTGGATATACTTCCTTAGGTTTGCACAAATGCTCTTGAATCACTTTAAGTCAAAACGACTCGAACTCTGGTATATGGATGGGTTCAGAAAATGCCATCAGAAACTTCAAAAAGATTGGAATGAAGAAACGAAATATGTTTTTTTTTTCCTCCTTTTTTCTATCGAACTGGAAAAAATATGACGCCAAAAAAAGGCCTCAAAGTTTAGAAAGAGTGAAAGAGAGAGAGGAGAAAGGGGACTGTCATCCCCAAACGTTTCGGAGAGAAGAAAATTCAGAAACTGCGAATATGGCTGGATCAGCGCTAGAAATCGCGGGGAGGCCAGACCAGTAGCTTTAGATATACCTCACAGCCCGGTCCTGTGTCAGCAAGTTCACTTCCAGTTTTATTTATTTAATGTTTATATTTCAGCTTTCCTTTCATCCATTTTTTTTTTCTATTTCTCGCACCGTCCACCCCTTGCCTGCCCCCCAACGTTCGAAAGTCTATAAGTTTTTATTCTCCTCCAGTAGTCTGACCCAGTCGACCATGGCATATGTCCAACCTTTTGAATTTCTCTAAAATGTCGCCGTGTCAGGAGTTTTTGGAAGTGTGCAAAGATAGAGAAGGAGAGAATGTTGACCGTTTTTTTCCCTCCCTTTCTTCATTTTTTTCGTCCCCTCACCCCTTATTCAGTGACACAAAGGAGTCGATAGAGCTTTTATTCGGCTTTGTTCCTCTAGCTCCGTGCTCTCCCTAAACCCTCTCAGGGAGTTTTCGCTTTTTTCCCTCCTCTCTCTCTACTTGAATTTTGATAGAAAAGATCTTTCAATATTTTTTGGTAAAATAGAATATGAGAATTTCTTTCCGCCGTGGGGATAAGACAGTGATCATGCTTCTTCGGATTCAATTTTTCTGTTTTGGAACATTTATTGAGAGACTCACTTTAGTGGGCCAAGAGCTTTTGCACAGTTTTGCTGTAGTTTTACTCTCTCTCTCTCTCTCTCTCTCTCATCTCATCGAATCATTCACAAATAAAGGCGTTGCTTTCTTAAAAATATTTCTATTTTCTATTTAAAAAAAACTATTTTAAAAGCCTTCATCTCAAAAATTTACATATTAACAAAGAGAACTCCTTCCATCCAATTGGAATCGAATAAATTGGTTTTAATTTAGATTTTATCAACAAAGATGAATTCTTATCGGAACCTTTAAGCAGTCATTCTTTTTCTACATTCTTCTACGTATTATTTTCTTCTGACTGAATGACGTTGAGTCTATTGAGGCTGAATGCCCTCCCGTTGGCGTGGTGTGAAATTTAGTAGAGGTGTAACGGGTCTATATGCGAGCCTCTTACTAATCCTCTTGGGGAAATCTATTTCTTTTAAATGTAGTTTTATTGACAACTTTCACCCGAAGAAGATAAGGTTTATTTAAGTGAAGGATGATATTTAAGCATTAACTTTTAGGTACGCGGGGTTAGTGGTTAAGAGTTAGCAGTTAATAGTTAGTGGTTGGTGGAAAGTAGCCGAGAGTTACTCGATGATTAATTGTTGAATAATTATAGAATGTTAATTGACGATTTAGTCAATAAGTTGGATTAGATTAATAACGACTAGATGTCGAATAGCTGAAAATGGAATTATGGTAATTTAGACCGTAGATAACCAAAGCTTTCTAAGAGTAAGTTTGTAATGCTTGTCGGTTCCTACTTCCCTCTGATCCCCTTGTCTACCCTCGGACCCGGCTAGAGGTGTGGGAAGAATTGAATAATCTGTCGACATGATTCCACTTTTATTGACACAAAATATCAAGCAAGCACAATTATAATCCAATTAAGAAATTTGATCAGTATGTAGAGCGCGAAGGTGAGACCCGTTAACCTGGGGATAATATACCAGCTCAATATAAACTACGTCGCGCACTAATAAGCTAAACTTCTATTTAAATATGGATCACGATACCTGTACAAAATAACTGTGAGATATCATAAATGAATATCTTATATTTCAGACATGTAATTTATGTTTTTATTTCATCTTATTTAATTATATAATTCTTTAGGGGAAAAAAACAATATTGTGATACACACTAATGGACAAAACTTAAATAAAACTTATATCTGGTTTTGCCTAGTTACCGAAAAAATCAACTAAAAGACATAAAATTCATATATTTTATAGGATAGAAAAATCATGTCGCAAAAAAATGAATAGATTTCCTACATTATGAAACGAATCAGTAACGGGCTTCATCGACAGAATGACTTGGATACAAAACACTGTTTTGCCAAGAGAGAGAATCTGAAGACATAATTTACCCTTATTACTATGGTTAAGAGTCGCCATTCTTTCATACTCAACCTAAAAGTTCTAGAGAGGTAACAATTATCATGTTTTAAAGAACGTATGTATCAGTTCTCTAGTGTTCTTTGGAGGATATGATCGTGTAGACAGATGTCTCTCCAAATCGTCCCACATGTGTGCATTGTAATTTAAAACAGAGAAACCCTCCGGCCAATCCATTCTACGGATAATTTTCATTTTCTACAATCACCTGAACAGCTTGAGAGTTGCGTTATTGTACGTTGTCATTCATAAAGACAAATGGCTCCTTGCAACAGACACACATGAGGAGGATAGCTTTTATCACAATAGCGATGTATGGTAAGTGAACTTCTGTTGAAACTGTGAAGTTCCTTTCGTCAGTTCACAATAAATTCTTCTCCCCCAAGCACTCCAGGACTACCCAAATGGTCTCTTCCCCTGATGTTAATGGAATGAAAGCGTGTCCTTACCCCTTTCCGCATCAAAAGGTGCCGAGAATTGTTTATCAGACTGTAATGACTCTCCTCGCGGTACTAAATCGTTAGCTGAGAGCAAGCGAAAAATCGCCAAATAAAGTAGAATTCCGCCAAATTTCTTACAACCATAAGGGTGTGATAGCGGTCAGTTCCTGCTCGACTCTGAACCATCTTGTCTACCTATAAACCCGGATAGGTGTGTGGGAGAAACTGAATTATCCACAGACATAATTTCAATCTAATTAATTTATTATTTCCAAATAACAATCAGACACAATAACAATCTAATTAAAGTAGGTGATTAGATAGTAGAGCGCAGAGGTGAGATTCTATAACACGGGAATACTACTACAGACCCTCAACTAAATCTAAGATAGCTTAAATACGCTCAAATATAACTACGTCGCACACTAATAAGCTAACTTCTACTTAATCGAGCTCAAAATACCTGTACTTTTTATGCATCGGATCCTACACTGGAAACTTGCAGGTGATCTCTCTCCGCTTAATCAATGTCGTTGGATCCATGCTCTGTAATCTTTTTTCTGGACAACTCCAAGACCTCTAACTAATTCCACTTTCTTTCGATCTTCAACTAACAGCTAACTCGCAGACTCTATGTTAACTCCAACTTGCCAGTTCCAACGTGTCAACTCACAAACTCGCGAAAACAGAATTTATATAATATACTTCATTTACATATTCACGCTTCCTTACTCTGTGAAAGTTGGTTGAAATAAATATTTTCCTAAAAGAGTCATGAAGGGATTAGTTGAGCCGTGTATAGATCCGTCACAAGGGGAATGTTCGTTGGAGTCCATGTGCTCTATTCTCTGAATCCATTTAAAACAAAGCACGTTTTCCTTTCTTTCTTCCATCTTAATCTTTGATTTTAAGAAATGATGAAAATTCCTCGTTGAATTTATGTGGAGACGAGGAGTAAAGGATACATTTGGGCAAATTCTCAAGGACCTCACCAAGCATTCTTTTGGGTAAAACACTGTTCTGTTTACAATTCATTGGTATTTGTTTATAGTTGAACTTGTTTTGATTACTATTAAATAATATTTGTTCATAGTTGAACGTTTTCGACCTTTACTCCGTTGGCTGTTTTGTCATTCTCTTCGCTTGGCGACTTGGCTCGCGTTTGGTTCACAATTGGCGATATTTGAGCCCGGCTAACGGAAAAATACCCTCTTCACTAAAGAGAATGCGTCTCCATTGATGAAGCACTCGTTTTGTGTTTATTACACCGTTGTGAGAGTGACATCTTCTTTGGTATGATATGTCTTTGACAATACATAGCATTTAGTACGAAGAGCAAATAAGTCACTTTAAAAAAGGCGTCTAACCACAATAAACTGGGATACCTGCTGTCCAGTTGCTGTATACAATTGTTGAACACACACACAATACTCTTTTTCTGTTTTCGATCTCCTTATCACAGTTATTACGATCTCAACGATTGTCACTCATCGTTGTTTTTCATAGCCTTCCGTCCATCTTTCTTAAGGCTGTACTTGTCCCTTGGAAGAATTTTCAACTTCTTGATGCAGTATTATTTTTGTCAAATCCAAACTTTTAGGCAACACCCATCAAAGTACGCTCCTCTACCTCATTCTACCAGATTTAAAAGTATCCTGTTGGTTTTTTGTAGCCATATTGCACAAACAATCTCACTTTTGCTCATATTAAATATCTGGAAATCCCTTCTTTTTAAATTGCATTGCAAAGAGTGTGCCAACTCCAGGCTTTTTAAATGCTTTATACCGTATATGAAGTCACGATTCAAACAGTTTCATATGCATCACCTTTCTACTTAGCTGGCTTTCTGTTGTTCTGATAGCAAAAAGAACTTTTGTCTAAATTCATGACTGTTCGCTGAAAAGTGACATTGTAGCTTAAGTTCTGCACTCTAGCGTAAATGAATTGGAAAGGTTTTAATAATATGTATTGTATTTTAGTTCATTAATTGTATTTTAGTTCGAGTCTCAAAATTTTTCTGGGATATACTTCAATTATCTTTGTAACTTCATTATTTAAAAAATGAAAGTCATGAAATTTTTTTAGCTAAGCATCTATTAGAGGAAGAGGTACTAGGCTCAAATTCATGACACGCTAACCACGAGTCTGTGATCTTGACCACTAGGATACTGCGGTTATCTTTGACGGATTTAGCCTTCTGACGTTTCCCGCCACACAGCTGTGAATCGGCTTCTTTTGTGGGTATGATCATCACGTGCAATGACATCTGCACCTTTAAAATATTGCGCGGTCTTGAACCTTGCCCCGGCAACCTTTGACACTACGAAGAACCCCCTACTCCACCCACGAACCGAATGTAACGCCGACCCCTTTTCATCCCGAAGACCCTAGAGGGGAGACGGTTGAAACCTTTCATAGTAACAAGATGTACCTCTTCCCTCACAAAGAACAGAACTTGGGCTCTAATATTTCTAAGCAATAGTTTAATCACTTAGCATAGTTAGTGTACTATAATAAATAGCTGCGTCTAAACTAACTAACTATTTAAATTAATAAATATCGCACTACCTTTATTTACCTTAAACGTTACAGCATGCACCAATAACTCCACATGTAGGGTCTTCTCAAGTAACTTTCCACTTTATTAATATAAATATACGATAACTGGTTCTCAATTCTCGGTACAAAGTTGTGTGTTTGTAAGTTTGTGTTTCAATATAGAACTCTTTCTATAAAAACAAACTTCACAAAATAAAACTATTTTCTGCAGTTATTGAACTGTAAACATTCCATTAAATTTTCATTTATAAACCTTAATCAAGCCAAGCGAATAAACGATGCTTCAATTATACTTAAAGTAAAATGCAAACATACATTGATTCGATTCATTTTGTAGCATTAAGTAGCTTAAATTATTTCTCTATAAAAAGAGAGATATTTCAAAATATTTTATAAATATTTTCTCAAAAATCAATCTTTTTAGCTTTGAGCTTGTTAACAAAATTCCTATGTGTTTTTCACTTCAGTGAAATTTTCGATTTTTATTCAAATTACAAGCATCTTTCCTTTGCCATTCCCTTTACCAAAGATACGAAATTTATAAATAATTGCGCTTATACTTCACTCTAAAATTTCCGCTCTTTAAAACGCAGAAAATATTCTCGAAGCGAAATAATGACTTAACAATGCGATATTATAAATGCATTACTTCAATTTCAAGTCGATATTGATTACAATCCGTCTCACAAATAAAGGAAAAACAAAACCAAAAAAAAAAGTTTAAATCATTACTCAGATTGGCTAAAAATCTAAGCCATTGTCTCTTGGTAATGAAGCATTCGTATCCATCTTTCATTACGCACATAACTCAAAATAAATCACTAATTTCTTTACATATTCGTTAGTTTAAAGAATAAGGCACCACCATGAGAGTCTGGAGCGGAGAGCGTGTCTTTTGGACGTTTTAATTGTTGTCGCTCACGGCGAACCGAATTAAAATTAACGATGCATTCCTCTTTTGTTCATTAAAATGCACAACCCCATCATTTCGGAAGAACAAAAACCACACCACTCGTACTTTTTCTCTCTCTCACTCACCGAAAACTTTATTTATTGCGACAGACTTAAAGCAAAACGACGCCAGCAAAAGAATCTCTCCAATTATATTTCGGCATGAAAGTTCTAGCCCAGCAATTCATTCAAATTTCACGCTGTGACGAAATCGTCAAAAGGGAAGAATGCTTTCTTGAAGACTAAAAAAAAAGGAAGGAAAAAGAATTCTTTTGTTCCGCTGCGCTGTTATGATTGTTATATCATTCTTATTTTTTTGTGCGTTTGTGCTGTTTAGTTATATTTTTTTATTATTATTGTTATTCCGAGTGTGTTATAATCCTTCGCGGAAGAGGCTGGGGGGATGTTTTTGATACCGCGGACTTTATTCAGCCGCCAATCAGTGAAGAGTTTCGCCTGTCATTTTGTCTCCATGGCAAAAACACTCAGCCGTGTAAGGAAGGTGGATAAAAAGGGGCGAGGGAATGTTTTCAGAGGGACTATGCTTCAACTTATTCGTTTGGCTTGTTTCATGATCTCCGAGGTAGATATTTCTATCTGAAATTCTTTAAGTGAGTGAGTGAGTATTTGTTGACGTTACACGATAAAGCGACGCGAAGGCTATTGGCGGCACTCATTACACACCGGCCATGAACACGTGACCATGACCACTAGTCTACCCAAGCCTAAAATTCGGTAAAAATATTTTTTTTTATTTTTAATGATTGTAAGCACATAACTTATCGGTGGGCTAAAATGATCACTTCAGTCCCGAGACTGTTACTGGCTATTATAGATACCATCGCCACACACGCCTCTACCAGTGAGTCGGTAGCCGGACAAACGATAACGTTGTTATGGCGAGCGTATGAGTTGTTGCTTCATTTGGTTCTGGCGGCTTGTTGGTTGCGTCATGTATGTCTGACGTCTTGGTTGCATTTGCGGCGGGTAGATGGCGCAACAACAGCTGCACCAAGGATGCGGTTTTCTTTGTTGAACGTCAAGGTTACCAATTCGATCTCGACACCTTTCATTCCGAAAGCAAGTAACGTACCGCTGGACCAAAATGACCACCTCAGTCCTGAGGCAGTTACTGGCTTATATAGATGATATCGCTACAGACTATTGGCGACGGACTTCGTAATTATGAACTATGGTCACAGCTCTACAGTCACATGAACAGGCCCCGAACTCTTGCCAAAAGGTATTGTTTACAAACAGAGTCGGAAGATCAGACTGATATCTACAACGATAATTCATTCGTCAAATTCTCTCATTGCCCTTCATAAAAAGCTTTATGTTCCGATTCAGTTTACCAAATTGGCGCCTTCATTATTCTGCACGATCGTTTCAAACCCATGGTCCCGAATCTACTGTTCATCAAAGGCTACCAGGCTTATAACCAAGTTACAGCCTTATCATCTTGTCAAGGTTTAAGATTGTGAAATTCATAGTTCATGGCTTATTACGCAGTTCGTCAGGTCAAATAGAACAAATTCAAACTACTCAAAAACGATGCTTTAATTAATATTTCTCATTTTAGAATTCAGGTCTTGAGTTTTCCTAACTTTATATTGAGAATAATGATATGCATTACAATGGAGGATTAATTTGAGTGAAAATAATTATCATTCGTTCACTTTGATTATTTCAATGTCCTTCAGTTTTAAAAATGAATTTACAAATATCTAGATATGAAAAAGTACTTAAAAAATTCCCCAATTGATTTTTTTTTTTATTTCTTTAGTAGGTTCAAGACTTTTGGATTGTTTGGTGTGGATATTTGGAGAATAGAATTTCAGCTCAAGGTGTAGTTCTCGTAACATACCATGGTTCAAAATTAGGAGAATCAACATCGCTAATAGCTCTCGTGCTGCTTTCTAGTGCAGTACGTAAATTAAAATCAAATCAATCCATTTCTAAGGACCCTCATCCAGTCAGTTCGACCCTTCTTTTCCCCATAATACCTTCCTTTGTTTTTGATGAAATTAAGATTCGACATCTTGATTCACTAACTCTAAAGCTCTTAACCTTCTCAACAGCTATCACAGCTCTTGTGTATGAGGATATTGATGACAGTTTATAAATTCCGCACACACACATTTAGAAGAAACACAATGGAAATTGGCCAAGTACTACATAATTCCGAACTGCGATGCCTTTTCTGTAAATTATATCAATCTTCACAGTGCATTCTACTTCTTATTGTTAGAAAGTTCTTTTTTATTTAATATTCTACTAAAATAACACAACAGATTAGTGGCGACAGACCTCGTAATTTCAAAACGTAGTCAAATCATAAAAAGTCATCTGAATTCATTACTCCCTCCCCGAGTTTTCAAACC
Organism: Trichonephila clavata; assembly: GCA_019973975.1. Lineage (NCBI taxonomy): Eukaryota > Metazoa > Arthropoda > Arachnida > Araneae > Nephilidae > Trichonephila > Trichonephila clavata. The sequence goes on along the minus strand of BMAO01035624.1, from coordinate 88,644 downwards.
TCAGTCCTATTACCTTAGGCTTAGTTAGATTTATTGTACAAATAATCGCTATTGTTTACTATTTAATTTTTTATTAAAATTACCTTTGTTCTGAAAGCACTATGTGGCTATACGCGACATGTCACATACTTTTGAACCTCACGCAAGTGACGTCAATATCTGGAATAACATCCATTCTTTTGATTTGATTTGATTTTTGATTAACATCGCACTTTCAAGCAACAACAGGTCTATTGAGGACGGATCTCGGGATTTTGAACCTCGGCCAAGTGACAGGGAAAACACCTGAACAAGCCCGTCATTTTCCAAACTTTCACACCACGCCTACATGAAGACCTTGTGACAGGTCCAATTTGGCCCCCTTTCACTAATTATCTTGAGGAAAGTCTTCTTTAACCGTTTTTTTTAGCTTTAAACTGCCTTCCGTAGAGAGAATTTGATTTTAAGATAATTTGAGTGCTATTTCAGCCCTAGAGAAGTGAGTGTTAGAGTTAGTCGTTGGGCTGCTATTATAGCGACTTTTGGAATCCTTGGTGCACTTGATAAGAATCTTTTGACTGGAATATCTAGTTGACCCGAGCGAGACTTGGTGACTGCTTCGTGGATCAATCTCGGTTAAGTGCTTAATTATTTGTCTTGGGAATTTAAGATTTGTCTATTCCTTCGGTTTATAATCTTGTTTGATAGTAAACTGATTGAACAAAAATAAACTAAGTTATTTTCATAACAATGCCTGTTCATTCGAAGTCCAAAATTTCACCTGCGGCCTTTGGGTCGCGACAACCTTTAGTCTCCATAGATTTAACGTAGATCAGCTCCTCTATGGTGGGTCATCTGTGGTATTAGGACTTGAAACCAAGACTCAATAACGCCGGTAACAACATCCACCCTTTGACCTTCCGCATAACAAAACGGCAAGAAATTTAGTTAACTAACATATAACAGACTCGTTTAACCCATATATATTATTTGGTGGCTTAGGACTCTCATCCAAGGCTCAACTCATACTTCTGAGTCACTAAATTCACGATCAAGATCACCGAATTAAAGCGATTACATTTTTAATCACAATCGACTTTAAATGGACTTAGACATCGAACCCTCAAACTTCAGATCAGTTCTTTTACCCTCGTCACCAAGGCCTTACACAATTTCTTTTCAAGTTGAACCAATCTTGCTGACTCTTTTAAAAAAAAGGAACTTTAAAAGCCCTATTACAAAAGCAAAGTAGGGAAAAACACATCGCTCTCTTTTACATCTCCCGGAGTTTTCCCGGTCCAATCAGTTTGGGAATCATCCCCTTTTTGCACCGGAAAATCAGAGCCCAGAAAACTTTTTCCGGTGGAGAAGAAGAGAGAAAGGGGAATAGGTTTTTCTCTTTGCAGTTAAGACTCTCCCAGCGTGACCATGAGCGAGCAAAAACAACGAACAAAAAACAAAAGAAATAAAGATACAACTTTTGTGCAAAAGCGTAAAACTGGCAGCGGTGCTTAAAACTGAAAATAACATGCCGTGAAGGAAAAATACCTCACCGTGAAGGATTCGGACCTTCTCGTTTATTTTGACTTTGGTTTATTTTTTCTTTATATTTTCTTCCTCTTTCTTTTTCATTTCTTTTTTTTTTACCCTCTTCTACTGTCTTGTTATTGTTTGTTGGTTGATAAAAGCAGTGTTTCAAACAAAATCGAGAGAATGAGATGTGCAAATATAAGAAGGAAGTGGGAGTGTGAAAAGAAAAGAAATAGTTTTGAAGTCGAGAGAATGATTTGGGATTTAAACAGGGATTATATTGCACTGGGAATTGTGAAACTCGTTTCTCATCTTTCCTCATTTGATTTCCGCCGCAACGATGGATTGTTGAGGAAAGACATGTTTCCTGCTATAATCAGGAGTTAAATAACAGAGATTCCTTTCACACACACACAAATGAAGAAAAATTATTCTCATTTCTCATAACGAGAAATGTTTTCGAACTTTTCTCTACTATTAAGTTTGTAGAACTTAGAACCATAACTTTTTGGATGATATTTACGGGGGAAAAAACAATATAGATAATTAATATGAAGCGGAAACAAGACCAAAAAGAAATGCGTAATTTTTCTTTTGATTTAAAATTTACATGACTTGGTACTTAATCATATAGCCTATGACTCAAGTTTTTATTACTAGCAAAAAATGTTGCTGAAACTGTTGCGGAAGAAAAAAATTCTGGAAAAGAAAAGGTTTAAAAAAATGTTTTTATCGGCACATACGTTGCTACGGAATGTAATGTTAATTTTTTTTACTCTTTCTGTATTGTACCATGACTGTCATAATATTTGTGTTCTTATCTGAAGCTATTGTATCAAAAACAAATTTGTTGGGTGAGAAAGGGAGCAGTGGCGTAACGTGCCACCCTCGCATTGCGGGAGTGACCCAGGGTTCTAGGGGGCCCAAATCCTAACTGACGCTAAGTATATATCCCTTGTAAGATCCGGTTGGGGGTCCCAAACCTGACTTTGCAGGGGGACCCTAATCCTCTCCGTTACGCCACTGAAAGGAAGTGTTTATTAACGTCGCACAATAAAGTGACACGAGAGCTAATGGCAATGGAACTCGCAATTTAGAGTCTCAGTCAAGTGATGAGGACGACACCTAAACTATCACATCCCTCTCCAAATTACCACATCAGACTAACGGTAGGACTTTGAGCCTCGACAGCCCCTCACATGGCGGGTCTTCAATAGCACTAAGGCTCGAACTCATGGCACGCCAGCCACAAGTTCGCGACCACAGTCTATAGGCTACCACGTCCATAATAAAGTTGATGGAATATTTATTAAAATTATGAAATATTTTATATTCAATGGGAATTCAAGTACCTCCAATTCAATATATAAGTAATTTTTTTGAATATTGAATTAGTCCTCAAAAGAGAATGATACAATATTCACTTGGAGATATACACTCATGTCCATAAATTAAGGATAAGGAAGTTCAGGCAAAGAAAGAGACAGAAGCAAAACAAATTTGACATTTGTTAAGTCAACAAAAGGTAAACAAAACAAAACAAAAGGTAAAGAGCTAAAAAGATACTATATGTTTGACATAATTAATAAAAATTGCGATTTTTACTCCCTGGGGCAAATTTCAAAAAAGAACCTATTTACAAAAAACAGTATAACATGGTTAGTATGATGGTTAATACGGAGTATGTCTCCCGGACGATGCAATACAGGCCTTACAACGCCTACGCATGCTGAGTATCAAATTATCAATCTGATCTTTACTTTACTTTACTTACTCGGGAGAATCAAGCCCACCCAAGGGGTTTCGAGCTGTGAATCGACCCTCCGAGATGTAACTTTATTAAGAAAACAAAAAAGTGTACAAAGTGGTCCCGAAGGAGGGACCCTCCCCACAAAATTCTTGAGAAAAGGGGGGAAATACAGATGGAAAGCTTTACAATTTTGTATAACATTGCAAATACAAAAAAAAAAACACACACACACAAACACAACACAAACACCGACGCTGTCTAACTAATGAGACAGGAAAGACATGAAAAAAGTAATAAGAGAAGCGGGGAAACCCCTCCTAAAAGGGAGTTCGAGAAAGGGGAAGAAAAAGATAGCGGAGGTCCAGACATTTTTTTTTTGTTATATTTTGGAAAGAGCAATAATGGTCGGTTCAGGAGCGGCAGCAGAGTGGGATCCTGGAAGACGTCCCAAAAGACGCAGGGGGGTGCCAAAGGGGAGGCACCATATCCAATGACCTCCCCTCTCCAAAAGCTTTGCACCCCAAGGCAATGAAAACAACAGAGAGGGAATGCAAACCAGTCATTCAAAAAAGAAGAAAGGGGGAGGGGAGGGAGACATTGGCCAAATGACGAGATCCAGCAAATGGTCGGGAGAAAACCAAATTAATTTTTTGAAAAAAAAAATGAAAAATGAAAAGGAATAGCAAGAGGAAGGCCAAGAAACAGGAAAAGGAGGGCTTAAGATAGCCTATCACAAATGGAATTTGAAATCACAAAGCAAGAAATTAATTTATTGTGGATAGTGCGATTATTAGTAACAGAGTTAACCCAAGGGGAAAGAGCATTTGGATTGGGATTAACAAGATGATGATCGGCAGTGAAGGGACAGTGGAAAACGTAATGGTCGGCGTCCCCGGGCGACCCACAAATGCAATTTGGAGAGGAAAGAAGATTGAACCTGTGCAAGTAAGCGGGGAAAGGGCCATGATTAGTTAGAAAATGGACCAGATATTTAGAAATTGGAGGAATGTTAAAGTTAGGATTTTTAAAAAAGCGTTTGACCCTAAGCCCCGTATTGCAATCATTCCAATAGGAGGTCCAAGACTCTAGGACAAATTTATTTAAGGAACTAGAGAGATAGGAGCGAGGAGCAGGGACCGAAAACACTTCACCATCATAAACAGCCTTTTTTGCACAAAAATCGGCGTAATCATTATAGATGTTATTGTTATGAGCTTTGACCCAGTAAAGATTGTAATAGTTCCGGAATTGAAACAATTTAAGTTTAATAGAATTGAGATAGCTAGATTTATTTGTAAGATTATTAAGAAAGAGAATAGAGGAGAAACTATCAGTATAAATGTGAATTTTAGTATTATGATGAACTGCCCAACAGACAGAGAGGCCGATGGCAGAGAACTCTGCCTGAAAAACAGAATTGAAATTTTGAATTTTAAAAAGATACGTTTTAAAGGGAAAGCCCCGATAAAAAATACACACGGCGAAACCAACCTCGGAACCGATTTTGGAACCGTCAGTGTATACTTCCCACTCAGATGGGCCCTCGAAAGTATTGATAGGGAAGGAAAGAAAATCCGGAGGCACCTGATGAAGAGAAATATAAGAGTCCAACTTCGAAGCTGGGATAAGACCTGGAAGGAGATCGTTCCTGTTGTTCCAAATTTGGAACTTAAAGTAGAGAGAGCGAATAATAATATGAATGGGGGGAATCCCTGATAGGATATTAAGAGCATCTGTAGGAGAGGTTTTATAAGCTTTGGTAATTTTTAATAAGTAAATCCTCTGAATGGATTTAAGTTTTTGTATCTGGACAGAGGTCAGGAATCCACCCCATACTCCTGCTCCGTAGGAGATGATTGGTTGTACTACAGAATTATACCAAAGTTTCATTAGGGAAATATGCTGGTGATTGAAATTTTTGGAAACACGATGAAAGTTGGAGGAAATCGAGAGAATCTTATCTTTGATGGAATTTATATGGGGAGTCCAAGATAAGAGATTGTCTATGTGGACACCCAAGTATTTGTATGACTTGGCGATATGGATGGAATTCGGACCAAATTTAAAAATAGGATTTCTCCTGAAGGTTGAGCTCCCACGAAAGCCACCGCATTGAAGAAAGGGACATCGGAAAACAACAGAAACGGTTTTGGCAGTTGCTATTGACAAATTAAGCTCGGAAAGCTTAGAATCGACTAAACTTAAGATTTTGTTAGTATTATTCTCAAGTTCCCTACGCGAGAGGCCAAAAGAGACTACTGCGAGATCGTCCGCAAAGGCTTGAAGAAGAAACAGTTCAGAGTTCAGAGAAAGAATAGGGTTAAAATAAATATTCCAAAGAGTAGGGGAAAGTACGGACCCCTGTGGGCAACCTTTATAAATTTGTTTTTTAATTGTAAAAGAATTATCAGCCCAAATAATTACCCTGTTAGTGAGGTAAGAGTGAATGAATTTCTGAAAGTGAAGGGGAATATGGAATGAATGAAAAATATTGAAGAGAGTCGACCAATCCACGTTGTCAAAAGCAGATTTGATATCGATAAACGTGGAAGCAGTATGCTTATGCACCCGTGTATTTTTAATGTGATGCACTAAATTGTCAACAGCCTCAATGCAACTGCGGTTTTCCCTAAAACCAAACTGAGACCCATGGAGAATTTTATTCTCAGACATCCAGAGAAGAAACCTATTAAGAAAAATTCTTTCTAAAATTTTGCCAAGAGTGGACAACAAACAAATGGGACGATAGGAGAGAGCAGACGATGGGTCACGCCCAGGCTTTAGAAGAAATTTAATTTTAGTGTCCTTAAAAATGGAGGGGAAGTGGCTAAATTGGATGCAGAGGTTAAAGAAACGGAAAAGCAAGTTGGGGAAAGAATTATAAAGAGCTTTCCAAATAGCGTAGTCAATGAGATCAATACCCGGGGCTTTACCTCCCCGGAGCTTCCGGAAAACGACGTCAACTTCACTAGGTCTCAGGCCAGAAGGAGGAGAGCTGTTATTGAAGACAGGGGGAATAGAAGGAGATCCTGAAGGAAAATGAGAATCAAGAAGAAGGCTAATCTTACTTTGGAAGGTGGAGGCAGGGTCACCAGTCGAAATCTGATGAAGATTAGTAGGACTGGTTAACTTTCCGAAAGCTGCTTTAAATGTAAACCCAAAATTATTAGAATTAGTTGAACAGAAGGATTCCCAAGCCTTATTCTTGGTGTCAATTATTAATTTTTTATAGTAGGCCCGAAGGCCTTATACCTGGAGTGCATGGAAGCAACCTCGTCGACCGGCAGGCCATGTTTTGTGAGGGAAACAATCCTACGCTTGTATGCGTTAAGTTGATTTCGCTGGATTCTTAGAGAATTGTTCCACCATTTAAAAGAAGGAGTGCTTAAGACCCGGCGCTTTCTAAGAGTTGAGAAGGCAGAGGCTTTTGTAGTGTTTATTAATAAGCAAGCAAAATCGTCCAGTTGTCCAATTGAGGAGATATTAGTTAAGAAAGAATTAAGAAGGTTATAGTGTTTGCGAAAATTAGAAATAAATTTATTCATGCCATATTTGGTTTTAAAGACAAAGTCAGAAAAGGTTAGATCACACCGGAGATGGACACTGATAAAGCTATGGTCGCTAAGAGATTCGGTTGAAAGAATTTCCCAATGCTCAACAAAGGAAGTAAGGTCACAAGATGTGATGGTGAGATCGGGGTTTCCAACTGCAGACCTTGGACCATGAAACGTTGGCCCCAGCCCTGGAATATTGCAAAGGTGTAAATTGTTGGAGAGCAAGAAATCAGTCAAGATATCCCCCTCCTGTCAGTGCTCTTATAACCCCAAACAACTGACCTTGCATTGAAGTCCCGGATAACAAACAATTCTTACTTATTCCTTTATAGAGATTCAATTGAATAATAGCCTCAGAGAAATCATCGTGAGGGGGAAAGTAGACGTTAATAACAGTAAGGAGAACTTGATTTAATTTAATGTCGACAGACACAGTATGATCGGTTTTCATGCGAAAGTTGCAAATGATATTCCGATTATAACAAACAATGGCACAATTGAGAGAATTCGAAAAGAATTGAGAAGAACCAAGTGGGGAATTTAAGGGAAGTTTAAAATTAGGATAAGGATCCTGGAGGAGAAGTAGATCAAAACCCATCTCCACTGCAACCGAGTGAGCCTGAAGGTGGGCAGATCGGGAGTGATTTGCATTTAGTTGTAAAATTTTCAGCAGATCTGCCAGAATTAAAAAAGAAAAGGTTTTAACTGAGATGGATAAGTAAGAATAAATGCATAAAATAGTTAAATACAGAGATAACAGTATATGTGCAAAAACAATAAAAATAGTAATAAAACGAATTAAAAACATCAATAAAAATACAATACAATATAAAAATACATGAAAATGATTACATGAGTAAAGAATACTAAGATAAAAAACGACAAGGAGCAAGGCAGTGCAAATTTACAAATAGAAAAAAAAACATTAATAAAAAGAATAAAATAAAAATTACAATTGCAAATTATATAATGAAAATATACTGAGGAGAAAAATCCTAAGAAAATATACTAACTTATTAAATGAATTACAATCCAAAGTCAATAAAAGAAAGGGCTCGTTTTTTTTGTAATTCATAAACAGGACAAGTTCGATCCTTACAGCTGTGCTTGGGGTCAAAATTGCTTTTGAATTTTTCATTATATTTGACACAGTTAAGGCAGTTTAAGGTACAATTATTGTGATCATATGTATCAGATGCGCCACATTTAAGGCAAACAATTGGGGAAGAGCAATATTTTTTAGAGTGACCAAACAGGCCACACGTAGAACATTGCCTGACAGAAGTGAAGGAGTTAATTTTAACTCTTTCGAAGTTGAGATAAAAGAAACCTGAATTAATTAAATTTTGGTAAATTTTGGGGTCAACTGAAATGACCCAATGGTTAGACCGGGAAGAAGTGATGGAAAAATCAATTTTAAAATTGTCATCATTTAAATTTTCATTTTTTAGCTTAAGGGCATTGTGCAATGATTCCTTGTCATAGGATTTGTCTACATTACGGATAAATACCTGAGGTCTTCTTAAGTGGGACCTCTTAATGTCCAGATGTTGAAGAGCTTCAATACATTTTAGTTCTTTTTCTAAAAAGTCAACGTCTGAATCCTTTGATAGTTGGATGGAGATTCCATTATTCGAATTGTTACTGATTTTGATAATGGGAATAGGGAAATTTTTGTTGATAAGGCAAGCAGTAACTTTTTTCCTGACTTCTTCAGAGGAGCTGGACCCTGAGCGAGACCTGATGTGAACGGATCGGAGAGGAGCAGGTCGTTCGACCGCAGGCCTGACGACATGAGTGGGGGTTGAAGCAACTTGGGCGTAGGAGATAGGTGGAGGTCCTACTGCTGTTTGAGAAATACTTCCCATGGTGGTGCAGCAGGAATTTATATCCGAAGAACATTTGGAGATAAGTTCCGAATTTTCATCGATTGAGGAAGAGAACTTCTTTAATAAATCGGTCGTTTCTTCAGCTTTATCTCTGAAACCACTGACCAGGCGATCGAAGCATCTCTGAGATTCTTCGAGACGGCCCTCAAGAGAGGAAATTTGTCTCTCCAACGCAGAAACGCATGATTCTCTGGAACTATAAGGATGAGATACCGGAGAAACTGTATTTGCCTCTTTGCAAAATACAGAAAACACTTTAAATATTGGAAGAAGTTGATCAGCAAGACCATTGGCTGAACTTTTCAGTCGCTTATCTTTGGAAGAGGAAACGTAGGCAGAGAGGCTGGACAGATGGCTGGCCATTTGGAGAAATAGTTCAGAGTCAGGGGCTGCTGGAAAAAATTCCAGTAGGCTATCGAACGGGGATTCTTCTTTTGCCATAATAATGATTATTAAAAACTGTTAGGGTCACAAATTGAAGCAGCAAGGAGGAACATATCAAAATTCCAACGGCCGATGAAATAGTCAAATCGAGAGAGAGAGAAGCGATGGCAAGGACTATATAAAAGCCCTGAAGAGAAGGAACACACAGCGGGTGGAGGGGGATAAAAAAACCCGAGGCAGTTGCGTCACTAGTGAAAAACCGGAGGAGGAGCAGAGTAGAAACACGACCTCTTCGCTCGGTCGCTCTGACCGGAATGATCAATCTGATCTTGGGGAATATTACACCACTCATCAAGCAATGCCCTCCGAAGTTCCGGTAGACAGGTGGGAGGGGGTTGACGGGCTGCAATTCGTCGGCCAAGCATATCCCACACATGCTCTATTGGATTCAAGTCCGGTGAGTATGCTGGCCAATCCATACGGGTGATATCCTCCGATTGAAGGCATTCGTCTACAATGTTTGCACGGTGAGGACGGGCGTTGTCATCCATAAACAGAAATTCAGCACCCATGGCGCCCCGAAACAAACGTACATGTTGTTCCAGAATGACATCCCGATAGATGTGGCCTGTCATCGTTACACTCTGAACATGCAGGTCAGTTCTGGAACCAAGAATAATTCCTCCCCAAACGAGCCATCCTGCACCACCGTAACGGTGTCGTTTAATGGTGTTCTCTTGGTGGTAACGGGTACCTGGCGCTCTCCATATGAAAGTCCGGCGAGAATCAGACTGCAAACTAAACCTGGACTCGTCGGAAAACATCACACAAGACCACTGTTGCGGTGTCCACAATGCATGCTCTTACTCCAGGTTAATCGCAGGCGACAGTGAGTTGCGGTAAGGGAACACATCTGACAGGCCTACGAGCATATAGACCAATGTGCCCTAAGCGTCTGTACACGGTCTGCCTTGAAACTGTCGTACCGGTAGCTGAAGAGAGCTGACGAGATAGGTCTGATGCTGTGCTCCGTCTGTTTCTTTTGGCAGTAACTGCCAAATACCGTCCTCATTCGGCGTTGTAACTCGAGGGCGACCTGTGCTGTAACATCTACTCACATTACCATCATCTTGGAATCGTTGCCAAAGCCTGGAGATGACACTCTGGGCGATTCCAAGTTCCTCGGATACTTCCAGCTGGGTACGTCCACATTCCAGTCGTCCGATAATTCTACCACGTAAAAAATCATCCAAATGCTTCCTTTGTGCCATAACTATGCGGTTATTGCACTGAAAGGCTTTTAAAGCGCTTGTGAACAATTTTACTTCTTTGCCACATTCTTATATACCCCTCTCTTACACTCTCGTCATTGTGACGTACTATCCGCCATCTGGTGGTTTCCTGTAATTTGCATATTCTTCTTCAAGATGTGTGTGATAATTCTACAGGTGAAATTTTTATTTTAGAGTTCAATTTCTGTGTGATTCTGAATTATCCTTAATTTCTGGATATGAGTTTATATAATATAGTGAAATACGTTAAACCCGAAAACTTTTAAAGTATCCGTCTACTTGCGATAGCTTTTTAAAAAAAAAATGCAGATATAGGGATTTTTTGGGGTTTTTGATTTGTTTAATACATTTTAAGTAAAATATGCTAAAATTAAGAAGATAAAAATAAGTTATTATTACTAAAATGTGGAAAAACACGGGTAAAAATTTACAAAAAATAATATACGGGGCTTATTTGTACTAAAAGTTTATGAACAATTTTCAATTCTGATATGTTGCTATGTTATTCATTTGTGAAATGACCTTCAGAAAAAAGAAATTTTAATTTTTACAAAAACTAGAGCTTTTTATCTTTGTTAATGTATGAAATTGCTTAAAAAATAGTAATTATATTAACATAAGGAAGTAAAATTTTGTAATAAAACAGTGATTGATAAATCTGCCAGTTAAAACACTTCTACTATTATACAGAGATACACAAAAAATTTCAGTTAATTATTTTCAAACCATTTTAGCAATCAGTGTCCCCGTTTGAGCACTTTCAAAAAAATCCAATTCGAGTAAAACGCGTTTTAAAGTCTGCATCTTGCTTAAAGTAATGCATCTGCTTTTGCTAAAACATTTGTAAAATTTGTTCTAATGAATAGAAAATAATAAACTTGTTATTTTTATACAGCTAATAAGATGGCCTATAAATAAAATCATAAAAAAATTGTCAATTTTTGTCAAAATTCACAATTTTAGGGTTGTCGGATACCTTAATACGAAATATCGGTAACCACGAAATAATACAACGGTCCGACAGTCTACTATGTATTTCATTTATTTTTTTTTTTTCTTTTTAAACCGAAACGAAAATCGTTTAACACTTTAACGGCTCTATCCAGGGCTTCCTACTGATCCTCTTGGGTAAAATAATCTTTTTAACTGTGATTTTAGATTAAAACCGCTTTGAGAGGACTTGGTTTTATGTAAATGCGGGCTTCTATTTTAAGTGCTTGTCGTAGAGTAGGCAGGATGATGGTTGAAAATTGGATAGAAGAAAGCATAGCATTAACGACCGGTGTCGTATTTAATATTGTTTGTTCAAGAAGAAGGATTAAACTAGTGTTGAAGCAAGAGTGCTCAGGATAATATAAGTGCTCTTATTTCTATATAATTAATTTAATAAGTTTGATTGTTCCTCGGGTTTAGTTATTTAAGTGCATTCTCAGTGAAGTTGATGAAGTCTATTAAATGAAATAGATAACAAAATTGCTTAGGTTGAAAATTGGCTGATCTTTACTCGAACCCTCTCACACTCGCGTTCGAAGAGATCCGACAACACGAAAAGATTTTCTTTATGGGAATGAAGAAAATACGGAAAACACCAGAACCTTAATGAAATGTTTGAGAACGTTTTTTGTATTATTGGACTATCCTAATTACTTATTTACTTATTTTTGTATCATTTCTTAATTCCTACATGCGTTGATTATTTTATGCAAAAAATTTTTAAAACATAAAGAACTTTGAATAAAAAAAAATTCATTTACAGTTTTTTTTTTTTTATTTTTTTTTTGCTCTTTATAGAAATAATTTTTTTAAATATTAAGAATAACGCACACAGAATAAATTTTCACACACTGAGTAATCTTACAAGATAATTGAAAAATCTTTATCAAAACATTTTAATTTCGAATTACTTTTTCCCGCCATTTTTATGATGATGCTTTTCATCGACAGTGTAAAATAATTAATTTTCCATAAAATGTGTTGAAATATTTCACGAATTCTCTACAAAAGTAATAAGCTATTAAAAATACTCCATTGTTTTCTTATCTGTTAATCTACTTTCTCCCTTGAAAATAAAAACAGCTTCTAAAAATAGAATGTATGATGTATTAGTTTTTCAAGCAGAAACTCTGCTTTTTTTGCCTAATTAAATTTTATCGAAAAGATACATTATAAAGATTAATAATTTAAATATTCACCATTATTATCCATGGTTTATTTTGCCATTTATCAAGTAGATGTGATCGATGCTTCCGTAATGAAACCTGGTGGTTATGAAGCAAAATAGTCATTGCGTCATTTTCCCACAGCTTCATCTTTCGTGAACAGCTGATCTTAGAAAAATGCCGACATAAATTTTAAATAAGCGATAATCAGTAGGAGCTATGTCTGAAATACGCCGCAATTTCCAGCTTTAAGGAAAGGATGATGTTGGGGAGTGGTCCCTATGTGTTTCTCTCAGGAAATCAGATGAGGTTGTAGACAAACATCTTTATTTCTCTGTTGCTCGGGTGTATGTCGGAACACTGCGATGGGCATCGTAATTCTCGCTCTCGCTCGTCTGGTCTCCCACTCATACACACACTGAAAAACTCAACTCGCGTTTCTTAATACACTTAATCAC
>BMAO01035624.1:41932-65424 GCA_019973975.1 Trichonephila clavata | reverse complement strand
GTAAGTGTATTGTTAACGTCACGGTTTTGATGTTACACGAGGACTATTTGTCGAGGGATCTCGTATTTTTAATCGCAGTCAAGTTAAGCGAGGATGACACTCCTTTCTCCAAACTTTCATAAAACGCTAACTTGAGAGTTTTGAGGCTCGACAGATTTAACGTGCCCCTGTATAAGGCGGATATTCAGGGGCATTGAGACTGTAACCCACGACACCGTCCGCGATGTTCGCACCTTTCAGCCTGCTGAAAATATATGTAGTAAGTTATTGGTTTTCCCGATCACCATCCACTTTGAAAGTGGAAAATTTTTGTTCTTCTGTAATTTCAGTAGAAGATTCTTAATGAGAAAACACGGTTACCAGTGTTACTAAATGCCCTTTGCTCGGCTACCTTAGCTACAATTTTTTTGGCGCTAAATTTCATACATAGGAACCACAGTCAAGTAAGTCAGTTGGTTTCAATATGTAGGGGGACCTTATTCTGTATGCTGTATTTTTAGATGAATTTTAACTCGAACAGGCTGTCCTACTTAAACATGGCTGTCTACGAACTTGCCATCATGACAACTCTGCTACTGTTTGTGATAAAAAAAAACGACAAATGTGTGATAACTTCCTCAAAAAGAATTTCAGAAAATTATGTAGATGTTGAATAATGATTAACTGCAATTGAAATCCTAATCTCCTTGTTTAATTTGACAATCAAGTGACCCGTTCATTCGTTTAATTTGAGCATGACTCTGTAAAATGTGATTCAATATCGAATAACTCGTTATATGTTTCTTTAGAATGTCATATTAGTATAATTTAAACCATTTACTGGGAAAAAGTTTGATTATGAATGTCTGAGAGGAATATACAGTTCTTAAATGCATAAGTTAATTAATTAACATTTTCATAACAGAATTAATTTAAAAAGAATAGTTCCAAGAGACCAGCGAGTAGCTGGTTGCTTTCTCTTGAATGAATCCTTGTATTTCAGGAAATTTCTTTTTCTGATAGGATTACTGTAATCTTAGGAACTGATTTGATAAATGACATAATTTCAGAGGAATTGATGAAAATCGAGATCGAAGAAGATGCTCGTATGAATCAAACATAAGAATTTTTTTTCCATTATGAATAAAAAATATTCATTTCTGCTATACAGCAGTTTACTCATTTTCTTTTTAAAAATCCTAGCTACATACTTTTTGAACTGATTTCACACATTCTCTTTGAAATACATGAATTTCGAATTGCTTTGCTTTATGATTTGAATTCGCTAGGACACATATGTCTCGAGACTACAGAAAAGATTGAACACGTTATAAATTACAATGCGTGTTAGGGGAATTCAAGTTGGGGCTTAGGACGAGAAGAGTTCAAACAAAACTTTTAATTCATAAAAATCAGATCAAAACATTTCTATCGCTATAAAAATAGTAATATAAACAGCCTATCTTTAATTTAACTCAAGTCAAATAATTTAAAAAGAGTGCTTGAATATTAACATCGCTCTATTCAGCTACACAAGGACTTTGGGTGACAGATCTTGTAATTTTGAATCATGGTAAACTGACGAGGATGGCACCTAATTCCACACAAGAGAGGAAGTCTGAGACTCCACAGATTTAGCATGCATTCAGCCTCTCTTATGGCGTGCTTTCATAGGCAATGGACTTGAACTCATGGCACGCCAGCCACGAGTCTTTTTAAATGAGAAAGAAAGTTTTAAGAAAATCAAATTGTCCACTCTTAAATTAAAACTAATATTATGAATTCAATAGCAGAACCTTAGAAACTTTTTTTATTTCTTGACAATAAATTCATCCCCCTGTTCACAATCCAATACTGTCTAGGTCCTAAACAGAAAAAATAAATGGAAATTCATGGGTCTAGAATAGGAGATGGTATTACACAAGCAATAGAGCACCCTATCAGAACATGATTTAAACAGTGCGGAAGAGGCATATTTTTAGCTCCAATATTTCTCTATTTTTTCGTTCTCCAGATTGTATAAGTTTTTCTCCTGCAAACACTATAATACAAGATAGCAAATAGGTAGAGATCAGCAGCGGACGAGGTATTTTTTCAATGGAAATATTTGGCCAATCTTTCAAAATTCAATTTTATGGTATCTTTGGCAATCGGAGTAGTTGGGATTGTATTTTCCACTCTCGGCTACATTTCTCAGCGGAAATAAAAATCGCATTTGATTTCGTTTTTCAATATGAAATGCGAAATGGCATGCTTCGAATAAAGCCGTCAGATTCCGAGATATGATAGAGAGAATCTGTTTTTATTTTGATTTGTGAGGATAGGATTCAAGGTAAATGGCACTTATGGGATATTTCATTTGGTCTGCCTTTGTAACCTCTCTCATATGCGTGCATTTACTTAAGGGTTTTCAGAGAAATAGAGAAATAAATTCAATTTTTTTTAACACTGTATGGTGGCAGTATTTCAAATATCTTAGCCTTTATATATATATAATATATATATATATATATATATCAGAGAACTTTTAAGGTATCCGACTACGTTAAAAACTTGAATTTTGGAGAAAAATATCGGTTTATTTATTTATTATTACATCGTAACATTTGAAGTCTCAGCTTAAAACTGTCTTTCTTTTGTGAGGCTAGAAACCTAGAAATGTAAAATTCAAGAGCATTTTAATGACACACAATTTGAAGAAAAATAACCAAAAGTTGTTATTTTGAGATACAAAAGCTTTTCATGAACGCTGATTTTTTCTTCTATTTTTTTTTTAAATATTTAATGTCTTTTTTAAAAATTTCTTAAAAATGTATTAAGAAATTTTTTAAAAATCTGGCTTATTTTTTAAGTCCATTTTCTAAAAAAAAAATATTTTTATAAATATTACAATTTTTAAAATGTGATAGTTTCAAAAGTCTTTTCGTATAGCTGTATAAAATTTGGCAGAAATGTCTATTATATACTGTTCTTGAAACTCTAGGACTTTTGAGTTACATAATTTACAGGTGGATTTTTTTAAAATTCTTATTTTAAAATATGCGAATACCAAAAAGAAGAAGAAAACGTTGGTTATTAGTTAAATAATATATAACTCTGAAAATAATGAGAACTCATAAAATCATAGTTCAGGCTCTATACAGAAGTCCTATCAACATTTATGAAAAATATTTTTACAGAAGCATTTCTCTGTGCCTCCTCAGGAGTCATCCTCTTCACTTGACTATGGTTCAAAACTACGAGGTCCACCGCAAATAGCCCTCGAGTGATTTTATTAGACGACAACCCCCCCCCCTCTACGAAAGAATATTTTTAAAATGTTTCTTTTTTTATTTCTTGCCCGAAAATAGCATTAAAAATTATTTTAATAATATTGTTAAATTAATTTTATATGGATGTTCAAGCAACATATATTTTTAAAACGTATTTATTTATACGCTTTTTCGAAATCACGGTTTTGAACCTAAGTCTTATAGTCAAATATTTTAAGAAAGACTCATTGTGGATGGATATATAGAGATTTCTGATTTTCTAAATTTTTACTAACAAAAAAAATACAAAAGAAAAATACATTGTTGAATTACCTTTTGTGTTTTTGCAAAGAAATATTTTAAACGATTTTATATCTCGAAACTTCAATCGAAAAATTTTGGTCAAACTTAGAAAAAATAATTTCAACTGTCAGAGAGTAAAATCGATTCCCCAGAAAATCTAACGTGACAGAACTCGCATCAGCAGACAATCTTGTCTCGATTTACGATCCTGGGGGGGGGGGGGTATTACGAGTGATATATTTTGCTGGCATTCGCTAGTTGAATTAAAGTTGGATATTTGAATATTTGGCCAAACGAATACTTTTGAGGTAGAATGATTCAAAAACTTGGGGAGTCTATGCTCAGTGAGTGCTTACAAACGGCTCATTCTAAAGCAAGCGAAGTTCGTAATTTTGAGTCTGAGCTTGCACCTTACTCTTAACCACGCCCGCTTGAGGAGTTTTGAGCCTAGATAGAGAGATTAAACGTGGAGCAGCTTCTCTGCAAGGCAAATATTCAGTGCTATCAGGGATGGAATACGCGGTTTAAAAACATTGCCCAACACACCAATAGTTTCATCATACTGTATATACTTACTTTTCATTTCCAGATATTGTTATAGATATATTATGCAAATATATATTTATTAACTGTAACCACATGTGTTCATGCAAGCGTGTATAAATAGTTTGTACATTTAAACTCTTTCTTTCTTATGATTTATATGTCAGACTTATTTGAAATCCAATATAACAGCCATTTACTGATTCATGTGCATATGATATATTTTTATATAATAGCAGTATGGCCGTGCTACCTTGTGGCTAAGGTAACAGACTCGTGGTAGGCATGTCATGAGTTCGAGCCTAATGCCGAAGAAGACCCACCGTGTAGGGGAGTGGTGCAGGTTAAATTCTGTCGAGAGCTCAAACGTCCTCCTACTGGTGTGTTGTGGTAGTTAGGAGAGGGGGTGAAAGCTCAGGTGTAGTCCTCGTCACTTGACCATAGTTCTTTACTTACGAGGTACGTCACCCAAAGCCCTCGTAGGACGTTAATACTCACTCACTTTATACAATAACGGCATAAATTGGAATGAAACAATATGTGAAATGTAAGAAGAATCATTAAGTAACATTTCAATCTGGTGTAAAAAAAGGGAAATTGACTACATCTCCAGAAAAAAGCAGCCGAATCAACTTTTCTAGAAAAAAAGCACTACACTTCCACTACTTAAAATATGCGACAAAACTATTCCCGAAGGGAAGAATCTAAAGATCCTGGATATAATCTTTGACCCCAATATCACTTCGAAAAAATTCTATCTATTACTTACGACAGAAATGATTCAAATATATACTGCTGATTGTAAAAAATGCAATTCCATGAATGATTCATCAGAATTAAATGAAACTTAATGCACAAACGACTTGTATTAGTAAAATAAATGACGAAATTTTCAAAGCAAAAAAAAACAACATTTTAAGTGTCCGAAATCAGTATTTGGTATAGCCACCACGCGCTGTAATAAGTCCAGCTATAGGACTTGGCATGGAGTCAAACAGATTTTGAATGCCTGCTTGTGGAAGAGAATTCCATATTGCTTGTATGAGTAGCAAAAGTTGGTCTTTTGAAGCTGCAGGACGCGGATCACGAGCGAAGACGACGACTAACCAAATCCTACACGTGCTCAATTGGTGACATATCCGGCGAATAAGCAGGCAAGGAAGAAGTTGTATGTGTTGGGCTTAACAGAAGTCTCGAACAGTCTTTTGAAACATGTGGGAGGACATTATCCTGCTGAAAGATAGCTCCTGGGATGCCTTGAAGGAAGGGAACGACTTCAGGCTGTACCACTTTACGGACGTACCTGTTGCTGTTGAGATTACTCTCAATTTGTAGCAAATTGGATCGTCCATGATACGAAATCACACCCCAAACCATAACTCAACTCCGGATGTTAGGCCACTATGTCGTTCGATAACACATTCTAGAAGGCAGCGCTTACAGGCATAGGGTCTAATTTGTATGCGGCCATCATGATCCCACAAAATTGAAGTGTGATTAATCTGAAAAGACAACTTGGTGCCAATCAGCTTTCCAGGCTCTGTGCTCATGAGCCTATTGCAGACGCAGCTGTTGATGGTTTGCTGTGAGGGCCAACGTGCTGCCAACTGCTTGGAGGAAGCTGTACGGTTATTCACCGCCATGCAGAGCAAGTGTCGATTGTGGAGCGTTGATGTCACTTTCCGTCGTCAACTGCAAGTTTTTCGAAGTGTTCGGTAATCGTCGTTTCACTGCTTCCAAACTCGCATCACTGTGGAAATGTTCCACTGCAACACGAACTCCTATTGCGCGATAGGAAAATCCTCCATCTGGAAGGGCGATAATCCTGCCCCGTTCAAACTCCGTAAGTTGCTGAATTACTCCTTATTTCGTCGTGGAGGCATACTTAGGTCTTCCTAAACGTTCGCCACTAACAAATAATCATTAACTAATTTTAATGTCCCGCTGCAGCCCTCTATTTATACGCTTCCAGCATCAGTTCAGAGGGAGCTGTGAACGCCCCGTATGCGCGGTGGTTCTGAAACCTGCTATTTTACGTAACATCCTATAATGATATTTGCTGCAAAATTAATTTAGTTCTGATGATTCTTTCACGGTGTTGCATTTTTAACAATCGATAATGCATTTAAATGCTATTAAAGCCCTATCTTCTCCTAAAATAAGCACAAGAACTGACGATCTTTTAATAATTATAAATGCCCCAATCCGCTCTACCTTTGACTATGGAAGTCAACTATTTTCCTTTGCTAGCAGTACTAATAGACAGAAACTAGAACCGATATATAATGCTTCCTTACGATTAGCCCTAGGTCTCTCAAAAAACTCCCGGTAGATTTATTAACAGCAGAATATATGAAAAGTAGTATTTATAATCGTCACACATAATCTCCTTTGTCAAAAGTTTTATCTAAAGAAGTAGCACTAAAAAACTGGTCACAACTCGAATGCAAGATTATTTGGAATATTAATGAAATTTTCTATAAATATACAAAAAGAAAAAGAAACCAGTATTTTTCAAAAAACAACCAACCTCTTCCAAAAACTCTGCATCTCTATAGTGGATATTCTTCAATGGACACCGCTCTATGATTGCCATAAAATAAGCATCTATACGCATGAATTGTCTTTCCAAAACAAAGATACAGAATTTCCTACCAAAACAGAGAATTTCCACAGCTGAAGCTACAGCAGCCATATGGACTGCAGTACAAAATTGGATCACAGAAGCAGAAAACTATGTTAGCCTGACGGACAGTTTATCAGTTTTTAAAAAGTATCCAAAATATTAACAGAAATTCCAATACGATAATTTTTAAATTTAAGTTCAACTTTGCAAGAGTCTCCAAATACTTCAATCCATCTCATTTATTTGTATACCGGCACATAAGGGAATAGAGGTCAATGAAGAAGTTGATAAATTAGCCAAAGCCTCTCCAGAACCTCGAGTATTATTCCTTGGATTTCAGTGAAACACACACACACACACACACACCACACACACACTTCATAAAACAACGTAAATGAAATAGTCAAAATGAAGAAGCAGGACAGGGAGCAGAAGATATAAAAGCTAATTTTCACGAAGAAAGAACGTGGACATTACATTAGAATTTTCATTCTACAATTAGAAAAATTACTAATTGAGAAGCAGTAAATATTGACTGTTTCATAACTTGACCTTTTGATTCACTTTGCAATTTATACATTTGACTTCATTCTTTTTTAATAGTTTTTTTTCAGTATTCTCTATTAAAGTTAATGTAAATAATGTTATCAAAACGTTGAAGTGTTTTATTTTGTTCCTTATTTTAAAAAAAAATCTTTATATAATTATTGAAAATATTTAGAATTAAAAAAAAACTCTTACTGAATCGCTTTAAGTTATCTCTAATTCCGTTTAAAAGCTCAATTTATATATAAGTTATCATTCATGAGAGACGAATGAGTGAGTGAGTGAATATTAACGTCGCACTGTTCGCAAACGAGGGCTTTTGGCGACGGATCGCGTAATTTTGAACCATGGTCAAGTGACGCGGACGACACCTGAGCTGGCACCCCTCTCCTAACTACCACACCACACCAAAGGGAGGACGTTTGAGCTCTCGACAGATTTAAGGTGCATCGTTCCCCTACACGGCGGGTCTTCAGTGGTACTGGGATCGAACTCATGACACCCTAGCCATGACCCACACGCGGCCACTATGAGAGACGAAACTTGCTTCGTGTGATAAAATGTCAAGAAATATTGAATGTATCACCATCTACACGAATTTTCATTTTCGTTAAAATTACACGTGAAGGGTTATGTCATGTCTAAAGTATATATATATTCTGAATATACTCACCAAATCATTAAGAATGGTAAAGAGAAAGAAGATTCCCACTAGAGAATTTGCTTTTGGAGGTACCTTGTTTAAGATATTTTAACTGAGAAAGATTTGAATTTACTGATTGATTATTTATTAATATTGCATTTCGAAACAAAACGAGGATGGAACTCTTAACTCTGAAGCGTGATCAAGTTGCGATGCTAACACTTAAGTTGACACCCAGTTCTTCAATTTTTCACTCCATACCAAATAGAGGACTTTGAGGATCGGAAGCTATATCAATCTCTTTAATGGTATTTGGAGAAAATATTTGAAACATATTAAATACAAGCTATGAAAAATGCAATAAACCTCTTAATGTATCCTTTTTCTGCAGACGATGCTCAAGAGAGTATCCACTAATACGCATTTATAACCTTATCTCTTAACAATAGACAGACAGTTACCTGATTGGAAAATCACTCACTGTACAACTTTTGAGTAGCTTCACTCATCAGCTGCTTACCTCTGATTTCGTGTAGCGAAGCATTTGTTTAAATTCTAATCGGTAAATGATACCCACAAGGCTGAATTAACAACAACTTCTTTAAAATTAGATACGGCATTTTCATGGTCGAATGGGAAAAGGGCGTTTCTTTACTTTGAAGTCTGATATTTTCCGAACACCCTGCATATACATGGATAATACTTTCATCGTTATATTGTTGATCTCCCGCTATTGATCGTTTACTCATATTTCTTGGATAGTCCATTTGTAGGGAGATTATGCTATGATGCTTTATTGCGGACTTCGATGTGTATTTAAAAACATCAAATCATGATTTTTCGTGTATTAACAAATGCAGTTAAGGGTGCTTAGTTTCATTCCTCTACGCATTTGCTTAATATATTCATAAAATATACATTGTTTCGTGGTTGAAAGTCTTACAATCTGAGAAAGGTTCAGGTAAATAAGCGAGTTCTTTTGGAGTATATGGTAATTGATTCTGGAGCTCTGTAGAAACTTCAGCAGATTTAAAACAGGAAATAATGAAATTACGCTTGTAAATCTACAATCGCCCCAGTTCAAAATTCATAGAAACGTTGAACACAGCAATAAAGAATCCACAGTCACAATCGCTCGGAGAAATGAAACACTCAGTCGCTGCCGAAACTTAATTCTCCAATTGCTTTCCTTATGGTATTTATATAGTTTTGGCAGTATGTTTCAGGAGCTTTAAGAGTTCTATTCAAACACACATTTACCTTGAATCTTCATAAGATTGTCTTGAATCATCAATTTTTGTCGTCTAAATTTAACGACTTGGTGACCAGATTTGTCATTCAGGTTGTCTACACTGTGACGTTCCCACCACACAGCTGTGAATCGACTTCTTTGTGGGCATGGTCACCACACGTGCTATGACACCTGCACCCTTAAAAATATTGCACGGTCTTGTTTTGGACATCACCCCTGTAAATTTTGACACCAAGAGGAACCCTTCTCCACTCACGAACTGGATGTACCTCGAAGCTAAAGACGCCAACCGCTGTCATCCCCAAAGCCTAGAGAGGGCAGGGAGATAGAAGAGGAGAAATGGTCTAAAAACTTCGCTGAAGACGGACGCCAAAAACTCCTCTCTCACAAAACAACAGAACTTGGACTCTAATCATCAAATTACTAAGTTAATAACTTCAATGTAAATCTGTAACTAATAGCTGTGACGTAATTAAACTTAACATTTAAATTTACCAATATCACGCTACCTTTATTTATCTCAAACGTCACAACACTTATTAATATAGACGTGCCCTCGTTTTGCCCCCAAAACGTATTTCAGGTCTCTTATAGTCTTTCGGAAGAGAAGAGAAAAATTCCAAATTTTCCGTAACACTGTTATAATTTCTAATTATTCTGTTATTTTATTACAGTGTAAGACTAAATGAAAAGAAGAAGAGAATTGATTTTACTTGTCAAACTATAAATTTCCTTCTCTTTCCTTTTTTAAAATAATTTTTTTATAATGAGATAAATTATTTAAAATTTTATTGTAGAGAGAGAGAAGAGAGAAGAGAGAGAAGAAGAAGAGAGAGAGCATCCATTGATGTTGCTAATCACACAAGAAAGTGATTCGCGTATCCAATCTTTATAAAGAAATTCTGAGCAATATAAGTATATTTTTAAGTGGGTGGGTAAAAAAATGCATATGGAATTTTTGAAGCTTCTAATAAGAAATACATTCTTTTTCAATCTAAAAAAAGTATTTTTAGAGAAGATTTGTTTATAAAAATGAAGATTTCGCCAAATCATTTTGTCGAATAAGTTGAGAATTACCTTTCATTTCAATTCATAGTATACATTTCCAAGATATTCAATTTGTGTGTAGTGTGCTGAACATTTTTATACGTTGGATGTTGTTTGTTCTCTACCTTTAAAAACAATCTCATATTTCATATTTAATTGGAAAGAATAAGAGTGATCTTACCTTATTGATTTCTTTTTCTCTATTTATATTTTAGCTTTCCTAGGATTATCATAATAAAGTATTTATTCAATAACTGTTTTTCATTTGGGTTTGGTTTCATTTAAATTAACTTACCCATGTTAACTTATCCCCCGAAAAAGGTATATGATTTTGTACACATAGAGCAGGGATGGCGAACCAATGGCACGCGATACAACACTTTGGGCACTCCACCGATCAAAACGGTTTGCATTTTAATTCAAAATAACAAAGTTCACAATGAAGTATTACGATCAAACGCGAGTGATTGGTCGCGGTGCGGCAGGGAGCACGCTCGTTTGTAATTATTTTGCCTCAGTTACGACGTGGACTGCAATTACTAATGATGCGAAGTTTGTTTATGCATAGCATAGTAAATTTCGTTGACATTACTGTATTTTAAAATTATATTTACGATTTCTAACCGTTATTTAACATCATTAATTGTATAACTATCATCAACATATCTCATATGTTTCTAGTAATAACTCTTTCCACTTGTATCTTAATATATTTTCAAAAGGAATATAAAAATTTCAACCATCCACTTGTTCCTAAATTACAATATTAGCTGTAAAATTTTTATTAAAACCATGTCAAGTGAACTATTTGCCTTTCAAAATATTTTTTCCTGTTGAAAATGGGCTTAAAAATATTATTCAAGAAAGATGATCAAGCGTAACTGCTTAAAAATTTATTTAATGGCATCAACGAAGTACGTTTTTTAGAATTGCGTAAAACATGCATGGATTCTTATATGAGACCGATAAAAAAAAATAGTAAAATTTCAATTTTCTTTCGTCTCACTAAAAGACTAGGTCTATGAAAAAGATTGTTAAAGCCAAGAAAAATTTAAATCCTTATTTATACGAAAAATTGCGGAATAGATCAATTTTAGACATATTGCTGTATATTTTCAAATTCGCTCATTTAATCTTTCAGAATGTTTGTTTTAATCAGCACACTTTTGACTTTTTCATTAACCTCTACCCTTGAGCAGAAGTGGCTAGATGAGAGTAGTCCCATGAAAACGAGCTCTATAACCGAAGTTAATCCAAAAATTCCAGAAAAACTCTTGAAGAAAGTCACATAGCCCAATATCTATGACAAGATTGATTACTGGTGATATATATAAGACTTCTGGCTTCATCTATGACGCATACTATTCTTCACTTTGACAATTTCCGTTTCAGTAAAGGTGGGTTGCATATATGTTTAATAGGTTGCTTCACAGTATTTCTAAGATGAATTCGTAAACGTAATATTAACTCTATGGGAATTCTACTCATCTACTTAGACAAATAGATAGATTTGAATGAAATAAAGTGCATGCGATAGAGCCAAACATATGGTTTTTCTCGAATTACATTTTTCCTCTGATTTCTGAAAAGATTTTGGTTTATTTTAAGGATGTATTGATGGGTATCGGAAACAGATGCATTAAATATATGCAATGGTTTAGTTATTCTTTCCATTCATTTGGGTTTTCATCAAACAAAGAATAAACCATGTTTTTGTAACTCCATTTCGCTATTCCTCCCTTGCGTCAGAAAATTAGGTTTTTTGAGCACATATCACCTTTCTTACTTCTTTTTTCCCCCAACAATTATTGAAACAAAAACAGCTTTCTCCCATCAAAAATGGCTTTTTGAAAACCCTGCATTATCCGATTCTCCATCCTCTCAAATTACGTTCAGTTTTCAACTGCTACAAAAATTCGGAAAAAATAAAGAGAAGGAGGGGGAAAAATGCATGAAAAATTTCACCAACTCCTTTTTAGATAATATTTTCTATCAACTTTCTGATTAGGATTCAGGAAAATATTTTAATTTTAGTCATCCCGTCCTGTTTTTATCTTTATTTCCTAACAGCTCAAGGTGTTTTAGGTGTAATAGAGATATTTCACGAAATTTCGAATCATGTTTCACCGCAGATTATTCCCGTTATCAACTTCACATTTTTACAGATTGAAAAAAGATATTAAACTCCACTAACAGATGATAAATTGTCTAGAATTGCGCAAATTGAATAGAATTTATGGAACCAGGAAAACGCTTTTTTTACAGTTTTTTCTCCCTCAGAACTAATAAGATAGCGCTTGATGCCTTTTACGTTCGAAATATTACTCACTCGAAGCTCCGCCTGCGAATGTAATGAAAAATAACTTTTTTTAAACCATTATCACTTCATACTCAATTATAAGAAAAAGAGGACGGGGAAAAAAGCTATTTTTATCCATGTCCTTCTCCTATTGGACAGGCATCAGCAAAGAAACAATATGATCCATATTTCGAACCATTTCTTCTTTTTTCCCAAGACAAAGACCGTCTGGAGGATCCATTCGAGCGTAAACAAAAAGTGATCTGCCAGGTAAAAATTTATTGGGTACAGATAGGAAGGCTCGGATAAAAGCGCCCCGTCTCGCACACGTGATCCACGTACCATAACAGCACATGTGCGGCTGACAAGGTTATACAGACGCACTTGACAAGGTTAGAGAAAAGTTTGAGAAGAGCAATGCTCCAAGATATGCATCCCCGCGGAGAGCCATTATTACCCTTATTTGCTGCTAAACAACCCCTTCTTGTTGTGGGGAGCGGTCGTTTTTTCCACGGCACGCTCGCTGGAGCTCAGTAATAGATGTATTTTGGGCTTCAGATATTTTCTTACGAAGAAAACTGCTGTTGTTGTGCTTGTTTTGTTCATGGTTCTGGATTAATGTCACATTACAGAAGGTCTCTTAAATAGAAATCTATAGATCCTTTGGGTGTCTATGGAAGGTTTACAGAGGTTCTTCACTTAGTATGAAAAATAATCATCATGTCTTTATTTTCAAAGATAACAATGAAAACATTGAAGACGGTCTGCAGTGAAATGAATATAACTTAAATTCTCGCTTAGTTTTTGTAAATATTTTTTAAAAAGTG
Organism: Trichonephila clavata; assembly: GCA_019973975.1. Classification (NCBI taxonomy): domain Eukaryota; kingdom Metazoa; phylum Arthropoda; class Arachnida; order Araneae; family Nephilidae; genus Trichonephila; species Trichonephila clavata. The sequence goes on along the minus strand of BMAO01035624.1, from coordinate 52,108 downwards.
CTAACACAAGAAATATTTATAACACAATGTAATATTTAATAAAGTGTATGCAATGTTTTTTTTATTTTCAGCATTGTGTTTGATATGTTTGAAAACAAGTTCCATGATAGAGAGGTACTGGCTAATTTTTTTGTTTGCTGCATTGCATGAGCATTTTTGTTCGCTAATAAATTTTTTCTTAAAGTACACGTTTTTTCGTACGTTTCAAAAAGTAGTATATTTGCAGACAATAAATCATCTTAATAGATCATTGTCTTACCAACAGCAAAATTTCTGAGTTTAGTGTGGGAAGCAATTCATGTTTTGAAACGAATGATTAAAAAAGTAATGTTTACATAAAATGGTTTGTTTATTCCATAATGTTTGGCATCTTTGCAAATGATGCAAATTTCCTTCAACCGTCGCCAACAATCAAGAAATAAAAGACAGGGATTAACTTCTCCGGCCTTCAAAATGTAAAAATCTAGCACTCTTCCTATATCTTAAAAATGTTTGTGTAATAATTTATTATTCACACTTTCCGTGCTGTTATATTTTTTATGAGGATTTATGTGTGTAATGGGTGTTTTTACCCCGTTAAATTTATGTAAACAATACTAAGTACGTCTTTTTATGTGACCCACGCTCTAGCGACATATTACAAAAAAAGTATATTTCTCATATGTTATTCGTTCCCACTATGAGTGGGGATTGAAAGATTTTAAGTCAGCTTTTAAATTCTATCATATGTTTACAAGGCACAAATTCCAGAAGTTGACTATTCTAATAAATATTTTTTAATTTTGCTTTTTCAAAACGATTAATTAAGATTTAAGCACTTAAACTTTGTGTCCCATTTACTCGAAACAAAAATAAAAGTGTGTGTGCGTAACAAGATAATCTTCCTGAAAATTTTATCCTTCGCGTTATCCTACGTTTGTAGAGATAACGACACTAATAACAGAAAAAAAGATGTTTAATACATTGAAAGTTTTATTATGACGCAGCACTAATACGAAAATATGGCGGACCTCCAAAAATAAAGCCCCAAGCACAATTCCTTAGGGGGGTGAAATTTTTTCCAGTCCCCATAGGATTAACATGGGAGCATGATGTTTTAGTGCTTTAGCCCTCCCCATGCCTACACAATGGGAATGAAGTAGATGACTGGATGGGTCTCGACGAGTGGAGCAGTTGGTTCAAATCTCAAGTCTGAGACTCAAACAGGAGCCTAGATATTGTAAATTTAAACAAATTTAAAAAGTTTTTAAAAAGTTTAAAACAATTAAAAACTATGGAAAAAATAGCCCCATGAGCATGAAATTATAATAACTGGAAAAAGCAGATAGAGAGAGATCGAATGAGCCAGGTCCGAATGGTCTGTGAGGCTCGGGTGCCGAGATATTGACCAAAAAGTTGTAGAGGGGGGGGATGTGTGCCTCTCAACAGATATGGTTTATAACAACAATTATTATGATCTCCTAAATATCAGTCCCCTAGCATCCAAAAAGTGGCATGTTAGAAAATTTCCATGTTATTCCATAGGAATAACATGGAAATTTTCTAACATGCCATAGGAATAACATGGAGGAATGATATTTTAGTGTGTGCAAGACCTTCCCTATCCCAACCACAAGTACATAGATATCAAATACATGGGGGGGGGGCACGCCAATTCAATCGACACCCAATAGCCAAGATCCCTCAGTAACTTCCAAAGTTATTAGACAACGGTGTGCGCGCGCATCGTAAAAATTTACTCTCATCATTTTTCCCTATTGCGCCAAAAGAAGTATAACTTCAAAAATTTGGACTTTTAACTCGGAAAATAAGTATAATTCTTACTTAATATTTAGCAAAGAATTAGTATTTTATTATGATCCCATTTCATGCAAAGGATGCAACTGCAATATGAAAATCGCTTTACTTCAAGAAGTGCCAATAAAAGAAAATCAATGAGACCGAACATAGCTGCCTTACAATTTTCTTAAAGTTTGGATTAATTTGATACCATTTTTAGACATTTGTTGAATTCCTGATAATATGAATAAAGTGAATGCACCCAATCAATAGGTCAAAAAAATATTCTCTGAATAGAGTTGAGTGTGTTTTACTGCAGCGTCTAATAAAAAAATTTCATTGCAATATGTTTTGCTTTGTGTGAAAATTAAGTACAACAATGGTGAAAGCAGATATGAACGATTACAAACGAACACGCAATTTTTTTTAAATATTCAGTAGATTATTATTTGTATTTATTATGTAGAACACTGCATAGCCGAGAAGCATTTTTAATCGTTAAATAACAGAATTTTCCCCATCGATATATATAAGAAATAATCATGGTCATTGGTATTGATAAACTGAAAGGGCATGTCGAGTGATAAGGATGAATATCATAATTTGACGAGTGTGAATACGATTTTAACTATGATGATTGTTTTAGATCGTTGATGTTCTATTTGGTGACATTGATGACGAGTCCTTTGAAATGGTAAATACGGTTTATTGCACATGTAGAGACACAAAAATATATGGACTGCACCACAAAGGAAACACAAAACACAAAGATATACGTACACACGCCGGCTGTAACCGATTACATTACGGGACAAAGAGCAAAAAGGGCGGAATTTCAAGACATCTTGTTATTTATATCAAGCGACTAACGGAAGTTCACATGATCTCCGTGGACGGAGCCTGCCTATTGGTGGATATAGTTCAAAATATTCCCTTAGGCGGGTAGTTAGTTATTATTTAAACGCGAAGGAAACCCTGAATGAATGGACCATCAATGTAGGAAAGGAGTGCAAGTTTCTCTTACTTCTTTTGATTTGTATTGTAAGAGATGGCACCACTAATCGAAACCAAGTGAGTTTTAGCTGCGCGATACGATGAGGTCATGTATTTATAAAGGGGGCAGAAAAGAAAAACTGAGAGTTGCACCAAAACTTGAGCGAAGGCAGGTCAGAGGAAATCACTTTCTCCGTTGTTTTGAGAAAGAGTACGTGTTTTCGGAATTAGTATGGTGTTATCTCGAATTATTTAAAACCCCTTGTAGATAGTAAATGTTTTAGTTGTGTTATTAATAAATTAAGTTATTTTAACTCTGCGTGCTTATTTTAACATTAAAATCGAACCTTCCCCTAGACGCCGTCCCACATCAATAATTAAAAAGTTATTAAATAAATGGGAATTAACATTTTCCCCCTCCGCAAGACGCGTGTGTGCGCCAGGGCTCTTAGTGCATACCCGTACCCTACAGAGATACTAAGTATAAAATTAAAATTTATATTAACAATAATTTAAAAATTTTCTTTTCACTTAAACATTAACAGAAAAATATTCAAAAGTATGTAAAAATATAATTCAAAGTGTGTAAAAATATTTGAAACAACTATCAACTACTAAATTAATATTGACTATGAATTCACAAATATAAATTCCTAAAATACAGAAAATAATTTCTTAAAACCAAAAATTGTATACAAGAGCACCATTTTTAAATTATTTCAAACTTTATACTGAACAATGAACACACACACACACAATCCTTGGCAATCATGAAATTATCCATAAAACCCCTGCATTTAGATGAGGATACGTTGAACATCATACATAACTTCAATCTTTCAAAAACTATGAAACATTTTTTTTTTAATTCGACAACAAGCATTTTGTTTGGACGATGGCACATTAATTCTAATCTATATTTTTAAGAGCCGTAAACTGAAATTTTTTTTAAAAAAAATGTACTTTGCAAAGATCAACGTCTTTTAGTGATTAAAACTCTTTTCTCAACTTCTCATTGCAAAACTTTTCTTTTATTCTTTCCGCTGTTGTTTTTGAAAAAAATTCATTTTACAGTATGATACCTTAACCTTTAGAGGGTATGTGAAATGTTTACAAAAAGAATCATCCTCTTACATGAGAAAAAAATTAATTCATTTCTCTATATATTCTATGATAATTAATTAGAATTTTTTTCCTTTTTCTTTACGCTTTATGTAATATTACTTGTAACAGCTACTCAGAATGTCACGTGTAAGAGAGAATGATGAGCAGCTGAATAGTTGGTAGCGATAAGTTTGCTTTAAGAATTTCAAAAAGAGAACTCGTAGCACTTTTTTTTTCTTTTTGTCATTATGTTAAATCATATATATTAAGATTTTGGGTAAAAACTTAAGATGAAGAGGATGAAATCAGATGAAACCTGTTCTAAACTAAATGTATGTCACATAATGAAGGAGTTAACTAGGACAAAATAAATAGTTTAGCCTTAGAATTAAATTTGTGATACACACATACAAATATGGTTTATTACTGGACAGTTCATGAACTATTTTTTAAATAATTATTTATCAAATTTATTTGCTTTTGTTTTCAATCAAACGTGAAAAGAAATTTCGGTAAAAAAAAATACATAAATGAATTCAAAAGAAATGTGTGGGGCAGTTATTTCAAATATAAAATCCCATATCTAATGTTTTTAAATATTATGGTACAATCAATGTGATTAGTTATTTACTATTAATAATTTTTAACGTAATTATTACTTTTATTGGGCTGTGAGTAATATCTCGTCCGAATAATTCGCTGTCTTACCTCGAGTGTAATATTGACGCCTGCGGTAAAGATAATAATTTTTACATTACCAATATGAAGAAAAGCCTCTTTGTTATCTCTCAAAGGCCTCTTGTTGAATACGTCTTCGATGCTCTCTACTCACAGCGTCCGTGTGAATCAATCTTTACACTAACAAAGTTAACACATAATGATAGGATATTAAAAAGCGTCGTCTTTTGGCGTTTACAACGCTATCGTCTTTAATGTGAGGGGAGGTTGAGGGATCTAGAGATAGAATGATATACTGAAATGTGCTGGAAAAAGAGAATGATAACGAGTAATTAACACAGGAAATATTATTCTACTCTACAGGCTCCGATAAAGTAGGCAAAGCTTTCTGAAGAAGAAAATTCAAAATAGAAACAATTTCGGAATCAGATAATTATTCTAAAGCTCATTTCTATCCAAAAATGTTATATAAAAATTTGCTGCTGCTTTTTTTTTCTTCCAAAAAGTACAAAATATCTAAAAATTCACTTCTTTCTGTAACTTATATTTTAGTCTTGGGTTAGTGATTGCTTATGAATGTCGCCCTTTGAAGCAACACGAGGACTAATGTAAACGCATCTCGTAATTTTGAATCACGATCAAATGACGGGGATGACACCTGAGCTGGCTTCTCCCCCATCCCCAAACTTCTTCGTCACGTCAACGAGAGGACTTTGAGCCTCTATAGTTTTAACGTGTATCAATTCCTTTACACGGCAGATCTTCAGTGGCACTAGGACTCGACAAAGCTGGCTACGCTTTCGCCACCACTCGTCTACCACGTACAAAGTATCAGTCTTCATACGCAGTAAAATCAGGGAAAGTTTTCCCTTTTACGTAATTTCTAAAATCGATGTTATAAGGAGTAAAAATTCCGGTGGAGTCTTAGGGTATAGTTTTTGAGTTTGGTTAAAAACTAAAATTTTTATTAATAAAGCATTATTTTTCCTAGAATTTATTCCGTTTTGATGAATACGATAAGGTAAAGAGAGATGGATTAATATTTATTATTTTTATCTCGTGTTTATCCAAGACCACAGGTCGGTTGATTTTTTTTATTCCATTTTTTTATTTTTTTTTACAGAAGTGAAATCATGTTCCTAAATAAATGAACGTGTTAGTTTTTATTAACGTGCTAACTATTGTCGAGATCTGGTTTTGTGGTAACATAAGTTATTACTGATCAAATAATCTGTAGATCTTATAAATCCGATGTCATTAAAATGACCAAGCTAAGAAATATTGAAGGTATAGTAAGATGAATCATTCATTATTTTAAATATTTAACACCAAAAATAAGTCGAGTATTCAACGAAAACTTTTTATTTTCTTGTGAAAATGATTCATGACTCGTACTTCAAAACATGACGATTGCAAGTTTATTCTTTGGCATTCGATATAAGAAATGGAATGAAATGTTTGTTTCAAAGCAAATATTTAGTAAGAACTGTACCCATAAATATGCTGCGATAATACGGCAACAGCATTTATCTAAGCATTATTTTTACATCAAACTCATGTTATTTTACATTTCGTTGTCAAAAAAAAAAATTTGCAATTCACTCTAAATTAAAATTTACAGCACGAGATTTTCCTTTTCAGCACCAAAAAAAAAAAAAAAAAAAAAAACTATGCAATCTTCTCTTCAAGATAAGATTTTAAATTTTGTTATTTATTGAAAAATTTATCTCTTATGGGTTCTTTTTTCTCCTTTTCGTTTTTGTATAGTCGTCAGAAGTAATTCAACACCCTTAATAACTTTTTGAATTCTGAACGCTGATGGATAAAGTTGACATCGAATGTTTTTGGCTCAAAATTGTAGTGTTGGCAGTTTAATTACCTTAATTAATATAGTTAAATAATTTCTAAAGTCGAACTCTCCCTTACCGAACGCTGCCTTTCAAGTATTATATATATATATAGGTTATATATAATTTTTATTATTTATTAATACGGCACTCCGAAGTAAGGCACGAGGAATATTAGCGAAGTACCTTTTAGAAACGATACCTGGACTGGGACTTCTCTCTAAAATTCCATACCTCTCCTCTGTATATGGCGGGTTCAAAAATTAGGCACAGTATGATATAAACCAGGTATTTCCAACATTATCTGCTAATCTATTTTCATGTATCTATTACAAAGTGTTAAAATAACTCGGGGAGACTGACAACACACACACACACACATTGTTATATATGACCTCTTCCCGCCAACACTAAAAAACTGCAGTTGCTCTTAATATCTACGTTAATTCTAAATCAGCTGATAAAATTTGTACTAAAATTTTTGGCAGAATAAATAGGCAATATAAAGCTTGGTACACACACACGAATAGCTTTTACCATATCCGCCTACTTCTACTGCCTACCTCAAAAAATTAATTATTTCATTAAATTACTTATTATTAAATGATTTCATTTCATACATTTTAGTACAAGTCAAGCTAATAGAAATAATCTTTGGATTAATTTTTTTTGTCCTATTTTATTATTGTTTAAGGTTATTAAATGAAAATATTTAATCGTCAATGATTTAACTACATTCATTTCTTTACTAAATGTATGTTCAAAAATTTAAATTGTTTATTATAACTCCCCTTCCCTAAACACACTACTTTTCTATTTGAAAAGCGTCTATGCCTGAGACTGAGTGTATATTATCACTGTTGTAGAACAGGGGTACTCAACCTTTTTTTTCCTGCTGGACCGCATACATATGTCAGCTATTTTATGGTGGGCCACTTGCATATGTTAGCAATTTCACGAGGGTCGCATCATGATGATAAAGGGGAATGGGGGTCTAAATGCGAGAAATTGATCAAAATATTTTAACTCCTGTTTTGATTTTTTTTAATTAAAATTTTTTTAAATTTTTTGTCACTAACACTGTATTAGAAGCATTTAAGAAACACTCCTTCACAATTTCTGCATCAGTAAAGGGGGGGGGGGTCATATGATTACGAATAATATAACAAACTTCATAAGATGTCTTTATTACCGATGGGACATTACCACTGATAAAACACTTTATTACTGTTGCAAAGATTATTCAAGAAAGTCTATTTCTTATCTCTTGAAAGAAATCTTCGAGGAAAAGTGTCATTGAATGACTCCTTTTTATTATTAAAAGCTTTTATTTAACTTACAATGTATGTATGTATGTAATTTGTTCGGGTGGAATCTTGCAACTCAATTTTGAAGCTGATATCTTCCTTCAATTGAGCTAAAATTTTGTATACACGTTTAGTTTGGATGACAATGCATGTTTTGACCATTTATATTCGGATATTGCAATTAATTAAAAAGATATTAATTAAAAACGCTTAAATATTTTTGGGCGCCAACTTGGATATATCTGCATTGTTGTAATAATTTTATTGTTACAACAATGACAAAAGTTGGCGTCGAAAATCGGTTTTCAGCCAAACTGGAATTTCATAACGTTGCGCTATTGACTGTATTAATTAACTTTGTCTAAAAAATAATTACCTTTCTACAACGTAAAAATAATCTAATTTCTACAACATATGCAATTTTTTTTACAAATTTCATCTATTTTCTTGGATTTAAATTCAAAACAAAAAAAGTAGAGCTATTTTTGAAGTAGATTGGTACATTGTATACCTTTCTCAACGCTGCCAAGTTAAACTGAGAAGGAGTATTATAGAAATTCTAACTTTAACCCCTTAACTGGTTTGCCCATACACCTTACGGGCTACTGAAAGTTAGCCACAACCGGTTTGCCCATGCGCTGTACAGGCACCGAAATTTTTTCTTTCTATATTTTATTTGCACAGACATTTTTATTCCTATAATAAGGTTATTAGTATAGTGTGTCTTTAGGAGATGCAGAGAGAGAGAGTTTGTCCATGGGTACTGAACTACTCTTCATTCAGAATTTTGGTAGTGGTGAAGGTGAGAGGTGAGGTGAGGTGATTTTGGGGTTTATTGGCGCAAGAGCCGATTTCGGCTATACTGCGCCAAACATTTGTTTTAATATCTGTGGTCTAGACGGGAAGGAGAAAGAAAGAATGAATTGAATGACAAGAAAGAGGGTCGAAAATAGAGAAGGATCACTAGGGTAAACCGGGTTCGTGAAGCCCGTGTTTACCAAAGACAGTAAACCCCTTGGAAAAAGAAAAAGATCACTAGGGTCTCGGGATTGTGACACCCGTACTCACCTAAAGAAGGTGAGCCCCCTGAGGGGGTGAAGGTGAGAATTTTTCACTGAAGGCAAGAATATATATTCTTGAAAATATTGGATAAAGAACAGGGATTTACAAGGCAATGTACAATGTGTTGCCTAAGAAAAAGAAAAATGGATAGATAATCCAAAGAAGTCGATATCTCTATCCCCATTGGAATATAAGACTTAGTGTTACACTATTCTTCATATTGTGTGTGCATATAGATATGCACACACACATGAAATCCTATCAATCGTATGAAAAAGAGGTATGAACATGAAATTTTTTGGTAAGTGGAAGAAAACATATTTTAAGATATATGTAAAATATTCTTCATAGTACGCAGAATGTACTTATTAAAAGCAAATATTTAAGGGTTTTTGTGTTCAAAAATTATAAAATAAAAAAAGGTGAGTAAAATTTTAAACCGGAGATTAAAATAAAAATCTTCCATTTTCGTGCGTTCTGTTAATTATTATGCTTAGTTACATGCAGTTAAAAAAATTGGCTTTTTTTGGGAAAATTTTGGTCAAAAGAATTGGCCGCTTAAGAGGTTAATCTATGAAGCTCAGACAAAAAATAATTATAGAATCGGAAAGGTCATTTATTTCGTCCCGATACGGTATAATGTTTTTTACAAAATAATAATATTTGTATTTCTTACGATTTTTTTTAAATAAGTCAAAATCGATGGCGTTTTTATGAAATAATGTTCATAAATGACGCGCATGAATTTCTTTTTGTTTAAATGAATCGACATTCCGTATAAAACAGCTCATGATTTGCTCTTTTAGAATCAGTCATTTAAAAAATAAAATGTCGAAAATTTTTTTTTACGATTTTTCAAAAAATATTCAACATTTTAATATTTAATAATTTTGTCATTTATGAAGAAAATCTCATAAAACTTTTTTTCGTGTGTAGGATAATATTACCCAAGATCTGTACGAACATTGAAAAAAAATTGCTTAAAATTTACGGATTTAATAAAAAATTGTGTTTTTCGTCTAGTACCCTTTTTGCGAGAATTCATTTAGCTCGACTGTTCGAAAATAACCGGCTAACACCTAGCAACAATGATGCGTTGAATGAAATGAACAGACTAAGAAACCTGTCCAGTGATAACTAAAAGTAAAAAATAATTAAAAGTAAAAAAACTTTTTTAAAAACAAGCTTTTATTTAAACGCGCTAAAAAGAATAAAATAAATTTTTATTTAAATTTTTTTTACTATCAACTTATAACGTCATTACACAATTTATATGATATAAAGCTTGTCGCGAGATTTACCTCTGCAGATAATCAAGTAAATTAAATCCTTGATCTGATTGATTTCAATTTCTTAAAATTTTCGAACTAAGTAAATAAGAGTGCTTTAATCTTGCGACAAGCTTT
>BMAO01035624.1:0-31248 GCA_019973975.1 Trichonephila clavata | reverse complement strand
CTCGTAAGTGCTGCCACCCTCAAACTAAAATAACGAACTACTAAAAACACGACATTTGCCAGCACTTTCACATTTTCGTAACAGTTGAATTGTTTTTAACTTTGCGAATTGTGTGTGTGTGTGTGGGGGGGGGAACACGAATGAGCAGCAGTATTATCATTATTCTATCACCCCGTTCGTTACTCTCGAGTTTCTCGGAACGAGTTGCACACAGCAAAAATTACACCTCTCCCGTCTACCCAAGTAGCTCAGCTAAGTGAAGACAAATGTGGGAAGGATTAAAATAAAAATTCTCTCTCCGTAGAATGAGGAAAAAGTTTTAGATTGAAAAGTTTCATTGCGTAATAAAAAGAAACAGTTCTTAAAATAAACATTGCAGCCTCACAACTGTCGTAAAACTCTTTTTAATATCTTTATTATGTGTCAGTTCTTTCTCGAATTCCTCCCGCTTAAATATTAATTTTTTTCACATCAATCTATTGATAAAGCCGCCCATCCGGTATAGTGGTCAGTGAAGCTGACTGCGGTGCCGCAGGACTGGGTTCGAATCCCGGAGAAGGCATGGATGTTTGTGTTGTAATCCTTTCTTCTGTCTGTGTTGTTTACCCCCGTGTTATACGTTCGGTGGTGCACGGGGTTTATAAATGTTTAAAAAAAAAAAAATCTATTGATAAAATATATTGCTTAATTTCTGTGAGTACGAGTTTTACTTTAATCCAATATAAAATGCAAGATAAATTTATCACAGTTTAATTAATCATTTAATAATTAAGTTCATTATTTGCATTAGAAAAATTGATAGTTAAAATTTATTAATAGCTAAAAACAGCTTTGGTTGGTTTTAAAAACAACAGAAAAAAAATCGCTGCCACACTTTAGCAGGTATATTAAATTTAATCATATACCATTAATGAAAAAGTCAGTTGGATTTATATTATAAAATTAGCAACGCACAGGAACCACAAAAGTGAAACGAACATGAGGTGAAAAACAAAAATAAAACGAAGCGAATTCTCAATTGAGGTCAATCGAGATAATCCCTGGAACTGAAACTGCATTTCGTCAATAGAAGTCATTCACATAACAAGGTTGATGGGTTTGAATGAACATCGATCCAGAAGTTACATGAGGGTTTTAGGCGACAAAACTTTGTGCCACGGTCGAATGGTGAGGATAACAACTTAAATACGTCTTTTATTCAGTAATTCCTTATTGAGACGTATCCTTAACTTGCAGTACCTCCGATTTTAAGTATTGAAGAATGAAATCTTGGGACTAAAAATCAAATTGCACATGCAAGTTTTTTTTTTTTTTTGAGGATGCAGGGGGGGGGGGACCCGGAAGTATATATGCAATGACCCGCTTTTCTTGGGAAATTATTATTTTCATTTACTCATCAAGGTATTCGATAAATTCTTAGAAAATACCATTTTTTTTTCTCTTTTGATGAATACATTTTTCAAAATGTACGTGCATTCCTGTTCTAAGTAATATGAAAATTTTCCAGCCAGTGGTGTAACGTACTGTAATGCAGGTGTAACGTGGTGTAATGCAGGGGGGTCCTAACATTCCTCATTTCGCAGCACTTTCTGATCCTAAGGAAATAACACATTGAAAAGAGCTAGTAGAAATCTCGGCACAATTTTTGAAATCAATGTAATTTTTTAAATAAAAGAATTTAATTTTAAATAATATTTGAAATTTTATTCACAGAAAATGCGGCAAAACAGTTTTACCAATTCATATATATATAAAAAAAATGACAGTGGCTTATTTCTGATGTGTGTGTGTATTCTGCCTAATTACGTTTTAATGTCAATGAGGAGAAAATTATCTGTTTGAGGTTGTGTTTAAATCTGCGACATCTCTCTTTTCATTTTTTTCACCAGAAATATATTTTAATCTGACAAAAATCTGGAAACCTCTAAACAAGAATCCCTTTTTCTTACTGGTATTTTCAATTGGGGAGAGGGGAGGGAGTGATGTTACAGTAAAATCATGACCAATTCTATATTATACCGACATCTAAATCACAGGCTAGTTTTTACAGTCACTATCAAATATTAGCTACCAACGGGTTACTGTTTTAGCAACCATTCTATTATACTTAACTACTTTTCAAATGGCTGTGGAATAAATACTGCGACTATGTCTCATAAATTTCTCGAAAGGCAAAATTCGATAAAATTTTATTTCATTACTTATTTCTGCGTGTCCATAAATCGCATATCTCCGTCTTCTACATTATCAAAAGTTTCGTTTTCGGAAACCCTTAGTGTTTTCCAAAGCTCTACACCCGTCAGGCGGGAAGAGTTCAATCATAGCTTGATTTCACAAGTAATGCATTTAACTTTTTAAAAAAGTATATTTTAACAAAGATAAATTACTCTTATAATTAGCAGTGGATAGAAGTAAAAAATTAAAAAAAGCAATATTTTATCGATCGATTCATGTATGTTATAGTAATTTAAGCGTAATCAAGAATTGGAATAAAAACCAAAAAATAAAAATCTTTACCACAGTAGTAAGGCTGCCATGTTTATTTCGAGGATTGCTTAATCATCATTAGGACTTTTTTTTTCTTCGCCTATTTTAGGACTGAAGGAAATTTACAAGGAGAATTTGCGCATAAGATAGAGGACACGGCGATAATTATTTACTGATATCGCCAATAAATTACTCTCACAGCGGAAATATAATTGTAGAGAAGTCTTGTGTAAAATCAGAGCGAGAAAAAAAATCGATTATTTGACATACGATATATATTGTTTCACATTTTATTATAATTTGAATTTAATTTTGAAATTTATCGAAAAATCTGGCTTTTAAGAAAAATGAGTACTGCGAACGCGCGCGCAAGCACTCACAGAATAAAAGAGACAAATACATATATTGTTTGCAAAATTTTATAGATTTTCTGAAAAATGTTTTTTTTACCCCATTTTTATTATATAAAGTATTATAACACCACTTCTTAGTTAGCAGTCCGCATTTCCTCCCCCCCCCCAGCACCTCAGACGAAAAAACGCACCACATGGCCTCTCCTTCAAAGCGGGCGATAGGTAAGGCACACCTGTATCAGCTGCTGTTCATTCTTTTGTTCCATCCAATACGTGGCCGTGCTACACGAGTGGACAAGATGGCCCGCTATTGTGAAGGGGAAATGCCAGGAATTGTATACAATGCGTCGGAAGGACGCTTCGATTAACGGCCATCCATATGACTTTCAACATGAGGCGACAAGATGGTTGTGAGCCATAGGTGACTTTGTCCTGAAGAAACCAATGATATTTGGAAAAGCGTCTGGAGATGCCGTGAGCAAATCCAAGTTTTTTTGAATCAGAAATTGACAAAGTTCCACTACAGAAAGTTTAAAGAGATGGATTGAAAAATGACTAGAGAGATCAGTGGGGGAAAAAAAGCGAACTTCAGCTTGACTATTTAGGCGGATCTTGGACGTTATGAGATCCGGTGGAGAGTCTACACGACGACGATACAAAAAAGTATTCGATAACTATATGCGTAAATTTATTTAACTATAAATACGATAATAATATGCGACAACTTACGTTTAAAATTGTAAATGAAAAAGTAATTTTAATAAAGCTGTGTGATCCATTTCGCTACCTAAAAATTTAAGCAAACCTGGGGTCAGTATTCTTTTGACTATCCATTTTTTCCGGGTACAAAGATCTGCTAGCCAAAGTCGACACTTGAGATGCATCCCCCTCTCCCTATCCACGTTGTGCCCATTATTACGCATTAACCCTTTATTAAGGTTAAGTAATTCACAATTGCATACTTTTATATTGTCATTTTTAGAAAGACACAAGAATCAAAATAACAATACGTGGCGATCCTAACTTCAGTTCAACACTACAGCTGTTACATCTATGATAGTAAAAAAAAAAAGGAAACACGGAAAAACTATTCAATAACCAGATATGAAAACACGTCGTCAAATCTGACAGCATAGACTATAAATCAGTGGCAACGAGCACAGCTCCTTTCTCTTCTTCTTTTTACTTAATAGGAATAATAAACGCCGTTTTCGGGCAACTTGTATCGAGGAAAAAAAAAGGGGGGGGGGGGGTTGCACACATACAAAAAAATAATATAATCGCGGAGCGCACTTGCTAAAAAATGCGACAGATGTCCCGTATATATTGAATTTCGTTAAACTATTTCGTCCCGCTAAAACTGTAAATAATTAGGCTGTCACGCGAAGCACGCAGATGTTCTTCAGCCAAAAAATGACGTAAAATGTACACGAACTCCAGAATAAGGAGAGGGAGGGGGGAACTTACGAACCTGCGTTTTTGGAAAACGAAAATCGATCCGCAAGCCGAAACATTTTGAACACCGAGTAAAAGAATGGGAAGGGGAGAGGGGGTAACAACGCACGCGATGTGACATTTTCGCAAATAACTGGGTAATATGATAGCGGAGGTGAGAAAGATAGATGACTGTTCCAGGTGTACATCCGGGCTCCCTACTTGGATAGGATGGAACTATATGCGGCGGTACTTATAATTAAATTTCGCGTTTGCTCTTAGTTCTAAATTTGAGACTGATTTTCATAAAATATTATAATAGACCAGTGATTCCCAAAGTGGTCTATATAGACCCCCAGGGGTCTATGGCGACCTGCAAGGGGTCCACGATAGCAAAAAGATAATTTGGGGGTCCATGAGTTGTAAATGGGGGTCTACGATTGTGGTTCTCTGATATACACACACGGCAACAGCAACATTAAACCAGATTGTGAATTTAATTTTAAAGGAAAATTTTAAATCAAATGAAAAACAGATTTTACATTTAACAGATTTATTTACTAAATTTAATAAGGTTAATTTGCAGTTATGAGATAAATAACAGGTATATCTTTTTAAAGCCAAAATTGCTGGCATCCGTTTCTAAACTTGAATATCTCCATTACTGCCAATTCCAATCAGCTCCTCTTGTAATGTGACATTTTTTTTCCAGTGTGACTATATGAATGCATTGCCTGTTGAGGTAATTACCATATATATAGTCAAAGCATTCTCAAACCTAGTTTCAAAATCTGAATAAAGGGAATTTAAATGTTGAACGTAAGTTAAAACACGATTTTCCTGGCAGATTATCGGTGGCCAATTTAGAAACTGGGAAAATTCGCTATGTCCAATATTATACCCCTTTAGCTTAATTCTGGCAAGAAACGCTAAAAGGATGGTCCTTGCCTTAATAAAATTTATGCTCTCACCTCGAATTATGGAATATTGTGAGAAATTTTTTAATTGTGTGCTTTTCCTAGTGTGACGGAGTTTCACTAACAGTTGTCGACTGGACATGACTAAACAAAGAAATTTAGGGTTAAACCTGATCAAGTTGATAACCAATGTTGAAAATTTATTATTAAAGCACCAGATTCATCCCTGACAAAAAACATCGTTTATCAGTTATTTTATGAATCACATTAAAATTAAATTTAAATAACATGTGTGTTTTTAAAGTTTTAAACTCTACACTTCACTACATCTATAAATTTAAATCTTTTAAAATAATTAGCTCTGTACCAGGTGTCATAAACACATTTACACTGATACATTTGCAAAAATTCAATATTACATAAGCAGGGGTCTACCCCAAACTAAAAACATGGCAAGGGGTCTATGAGACAAAAAAGTTTGGGAACCTCTGTAATAAATCGTCTGGTTCATTCAATGTCATATTAATATCTTCCATAGATTATGCTAAATTTCAACTATTTTTTAAGTAAAAGTTAGTTACAATCATATTTCTTGTAAAATTTGAGTATAACATATTTCTTGGTGAAAAAAAAAAGAATTTGTTTATGCACTTTGAACTCAAAATTTTTTTAAAAAAAATTTAAATTGGTCAAAAACAATTTATTTTTAAAGAAAATACTAGAGTTAAAATTATTATACTAATTAAAAAAACCAGTTTAATCCTTCATTATGGAAGAATCTGGTCTTTAGACATTTAGATACGTCACTATTATTTTTCGATAAGTTCAGATTAACAAATAACATAATATGTTTATGGAGAACAAATTATCTCCCAAAATTACATTTGATCCAGTCTTCATTTCTGAATAATAAAATGATTCAAGAAAATAAAATAAAAAAAAAAATTAAAAAACTACACCTGAAAGGTATTTGAGACTATTTTAATTAACTGCTTTATAATACTCTTCCAAATAAGTTTTTTTTAAGTGGAATAAAAAAAGTAATACATAATAAAATAATACATCTCATAACAAAAGTAAAGCCATTTATTTCTCTCTAAATTCCTTAAGATTTGAAATAAATGTTGTAATAGTTTGGAACCAAGTGTAAATTAAAAGGTTTCTATTTTTAACAATTGTTCCAGATGAAATGAGTGAAACCTGTTGAATATTGGATAATGTGTGTGTACGACCGTCTATAAAAACCTATAAATCTCTTTGAATTTGTCTATTAGATTAGGGAAAAAACCATTAATTATTGAGATCTTTTTTTTATAGGGCCTTTATTTTTATTTTCAGATTATGACAAATGCTAAACACAAACAAAATTTTCTTTATAAATATATATATATAAATATAGAACACTAATACACAAGAAAATAAAAAAATACTAAAATAATTGTATATTTATAACCATTTATTTCTTAACCAATCACTTTTACTGATAAAAACAAACTTTTTAGCAAACAATCATGTTTACATGAGCGTGTCAAAGTTAAGTTATTTTAATCTGAAAAAAGTTAAATTTTGTCATTAAGAAGAACTTTAGCAAGTGTTGCGAAAAAAATTATAAAACAGAAAATAAAGAAATATTGTAGAGTACATTTATGGCATTAAAAAAAGGAATTTAAATCTTTTGGATTGTTTGGCTCAGAGAGTGATATATCATAATATATCAATTCAAAAACAACAACAAAAACATTAAAAAAAATCGTACAAATAAATTATTTTTTAAGCTATCCAACTATCAAAATTGAAAAACTACATTAATGTTAAATTACATTCCAAATAATTGGATGATACAGGTTGTATTAATACAAATACATTCCACTCTAAATACATTCTATTAAAGATTTTTCTTTAAGAAAACATGGCTATAGAAACTACTCCAATTAAATTTTTGTTATGTTTTATTACAGCAATTCACACAATAACTATATTAGAATATGTGAAGAGTTATCACATTAATTTTCACATCTATAATGTACCCTTAAATTGAATGTAAATTTAAAAAATTATAAATGCCTTTTTGATACTGCTCAACAAAGAGAAATCAGGATTTATTGGATTTCCACTAATATTTGCAAAAATTGTTATAGCCTTTTTGTTGCCTACATGAAATTTTTTTTATAACATTACTTTTGAAGTTCTTAGAATTATTTCCTTTTGAATAATTAAAAAATGCCAAAATTTCAGTCAATTGTACTCATATCCAAAAAGCATTTTCAACCACTGTTAAGATTCATCCTTTAACAAACTTTGGTATCTTTTATTCTTAAAATGGGAGGGGGGGGGGGTGTTAATTTGAAAATAAACACTAAAATGATTTATATAAAAATGAAATTTAACTTCATTCAATATGATTTCAATTACTTTTTTAAAAAAATAATAATCAAAGTTAATAAAACATCTCTGATACGATAGGAGACAAAAAAACTCAACTTCCATAAATCATCAATAACAGATCAAATTTGCATTAAAATCAGACTAACTGTTTCAACACAACTCTATTATAATATTAGATATGCATTATCTATTAAATATCTAAGAGTAATCTTGTGGTATATTTAGAATTTTTATAATGAACTAATCTCAAATATCTTAATATTATACAAAACTTAAGATAAATATACTTGTACTGCTAATTACAAAATAGTGCCCACAATTCTTATCTTCATAGACAATAAAAATTTTATTCCATATCATGTTTATTAAAAATGTATAAACTGCAGCTTTGAAATAAATAAATTACAAAAATATTTTATATTTATCAGATATATGTAGGAATAGGGACATAAGAGGTGGACAGTGGCATACAAAATTTTTTTTATGGGGTAGGGGTTATATTTAAAAAAAAAAACAATTCTACCAATGCACAAAAATATAATCTTTATGCTAAAAATTAAAAACTATGGGGAATATATCAACCAGAAGTTTAAATTAAAGAGTAATTACATTTTCAATGCAAAATGAAAACAATTTTATCAGCTTAGAAGTTCGAAAATAAATTTCATTTCAGAGTTCAAAATCTTATCAAACAATCTACTACATTTCCAAAAACTAATTATTCTTTTTGATATTGAATGCAGATGTATTAGTAAGTTATTAAAATGAAGTACAATTGAATTATAAGCAATAAAATTAATTCAAATTTTATACAATTTTAATTTGTTTTCTATATAAATTGTAAACGAAGAAATGAATGAGGACCCCTCAAGAGAAAAGAGTAGCAAAAACTGTTTCATAAGGAATGAAGATACACAGCAAAAATTTGAAAAGATTTTAGAACTTCAATCTAAACCATGGACAAAAAAATAAAAACTTACTTTGTAAAATCTTCTATTGTAGCTGCTCTTGGAAGGGGTTGATCATCTGGAGGAGATTCCAAAGGATATTCTGCCGGTATATTTACTAAAAGGAAAATATATATAATTAGAAAAACTATAAAAAGGGGACATTTCCAAGTAAAATTATGCTAAACACATAACAGTATTTTTAGACTAAAAGTTATTTTTTAATTTTTTTTCATCATTTTTGCATCATACAATAATTTGAAAGCACATTTTCACTTCATGAGAAACTTTTTAAATATATATTAACCTCTGAACCTGAAAGCAGATTTTAATTCAAGGTAAACTAGGATATATATATAAGGTCCAATGTGTCAGAATTTACATGGACAATCAACCCCCTCAATGCCCTATAATTTATATGCAATATTGGTCTGTAACCTGAAAGTTATTTATACTAAACATGACTTTTTAAAATGATTATAATGACTAATCCTATAAAAACTCATTAAAGTATTAGCTGTTTTCAAATAAATGCTACTTAATACAAAATATCTTCTTATTTTAAAACTATTTCACTATATGAAGTATATCTCATTAAATTAAAGAATAATTTTAAATCAAAGTATTGAACAGTTTTTTTTTCTTCTGTAATTAGTAGTAAAATTGTAACACATAAAAATTCAAAATTAAAAAAAAAATAGTTTTTAAGTGTAATATATTTTATGCAATGAATTCATTTTTGTTAGATGCAGTTGTGACAAAAGAAATAACCCAAGTAGAAAACAAGGAATTTATTTAAATCATCCAGGCATTAGGATAGAAAGAGTGGCTATTAATGCAGCCTTTTGCCACAAGTACAAATAACGAAAAGAGGCAGAAGAATTTCCATATAGGGAAATATAATGGAAAAAAATATAAAAGGGATGTTATAAACGCATGTTTTAGTGAAGTTACTTTAAGAAATTGCATAGATGATTTTAAGGATAAGTTTAAGCAATCACAACACAAGGCAGATATAAGCTATTAAGATCGTCTTTTCTTTTGAAACACATTTAAATCTGTCATAATACAATGTTTAATCCTTTTAACGTGGGAAATTAAATGAGACTGGCATTTAGAAAAATGGTGTTCTTAATGAAGTTTAGGAAAAAAAATATAATATTAAAGAACAAATTAATATTAAGTGAGATTGTTACATATATATGTATATATTTTGAGACATCTCATCTGAAAAAATTATAGCATTACAAAATTTTTAATAAGAAAAAATAATAAGTTTTCTAATCTTATTCTGATTATGATTATTTCATTCAACCTGAATTAATGTAAAAAGAAAAGAAAGAAAAAAAAAGGGGGGGGGGAGAAAAACTCCATTGTATTTTGACTTGTATTAATCAAGTCAATCTGAAGAAAAAAATAAAGCATTTTAAAATTGGATAAACTTTGGAACTATAAATTAGTCAAATATCATTTGACATTTTTAGAAACTTTATAATCCATTATATTGAAGGTAATGGCTTATTTAATTTTTCTTCAATGTTATGAAAGAAATATACTTTTTTTTACATTGAAGCATATCAAAGAAACAATATTGCATTAAAACATTTTTGTGTATGCAACAAGAAAAAATGTTTAATAAGTTTATACTATGGCAGAAAGAA
This sequence comes from Trichonephila clavata, assembly GCA_019973975.1. NCBI lineage: Eukaryota > Metazoa > Arthropoda > Arachnida > Araneae > Nephilidae > Trichonephila > Trichonephila clavata. The sequence continues at coordinate 21,064 of BMAO01035624.1, read as the reverse complement.
AAAATTTAATATGAAATTTTATAAAATTGCTATATATTACAAAATATATTGCATCTGAATGAGAAAAAAATCCCCTTTTTGAAATAAGAATGAAAAATCAGGTTTTTCAAATGAGTAAATATAATCATTAAATAATTCAAAAAATCTGATTAAATTATTACAAGATGTATTCTGATTTCATTTGAGGCATAAGTTTGACCTTCACTGCACAATTTGTCAAAAGAAACAATTCTTGGTAATTTTAAAATCTTAATTTACATAAACTGACTTAAAAAAGACGAAAAACAAACTTTTAGTAAAATTGAAACAAGTATAACATACACTGTTATCAGAAATTACCTTATTATATCAAAAAATCAAAACTTATTTCAACAATTCCCAGAAGGTAAAATAAGCACTTATATCACAAGTTACATATCAAATACTTAAAAAAGGTTCTTACACTGAACTGTTTCTGAGTATGTGTGTATATAAATACAGAACATCGAAATTTTTAAAGATATTTAAAAACACAGTTTGTTGTTTATAAATATGCAGTGGCTTTCAGTTCACATATATTTTTAACTAATCCATATGTTATTGTACTATATACATTAGGAGCACTAATATACAATGTGATTTTTTTTCTTATAAATTTAATAAAAGTTTAAATGTTATTTATATACATTTCTAATAGACACAAATTGTACAGGAGTTAAATTATTGAATAATGTATACTTTTCAAATATTTTATAAAAAATAACCTGTATTAGAAAAAAGGGCCAGGCACTTACATGGTGGTGGGGTGATGCTTTTCGCTCTGATAGCTTCTTGTGTTTGAACAATGTTTGCGACAGGCAGAGGTGATGGATTTCTAGAGTGATTCCTGAACATTCTGCCAGCAGCATTTTTGATGACAGTTAGGATAACTCGATCTGTTGTTGCTTTTAAAGTGGCTACAGCTTCCTCATGAGTGACATTTTCTAAATTTGTATCACCCACCTGAAAGAACAGCAATATTAAGTTTATATTAAAGATAAAACTAATGCAAAAAGTAAGGACATTCAATTATATGTAACCACTATAGTATTTCATTACATTTAAATGGAGGAAACAGCTAAAAAATTGCTTTAAAAAATAAAATTACAAGATGCTTCTCTCACAATATGAAAAAAAAAAAAAATTCCTAATTTAAAATCATGGCAACTATTATTTACATAATACACAAATTTATTTTAAAGTGTATTTAATATTACAAATAATAGTTGATGAATTCCAAAAGAAAATAAACATGTATTAGGAGTTAATACTTAGCAAAAAGTTAACTCTAGTAAAAAACCTTTTTATAAAGTATGAAAATTAAGCTGCATATCATAAGGAGACTCAAACATGTGCCATAATTAAAAATAAATAAATAAATACATTCAAAACTAGATATACATAATAAAGTAAGGATTTGCACAGTCATACAATAAAACTTCATCATAAATGAAACTCTAAAAATTTGCTAAACAATTTTAAATTATATTAATCATTTGAGTCCCAGGGGGTATTGAAAAAACACTGTTCAAGAATCCCAAACAGCACAACTGCGCTTTCTCAGAATGAGTATGAAAAGACCCAAGCAGCGCGACAGCGTTTGTTTTACTGTGTGTCGAGAAATATCAAGCGGCATGATAGAGCTTGTTCATTTTACACTGATGAATCCCAATTAGAGCTATAGTATTGTTTTACCTATTGTAAAATGTACTATTTATACTAAAAAGAGCTGTGTAATGTGCATGATTCAGTAAATCTGAGTGCATGACTTCAACAAGCAGTAACGCACCATCAGTTGTCATTAATGTTTGAAATGTACTGGGTTTTCTCGACACAAAATCTCAACAACATGATCACCCTGCTTGGGATTCAAATGGTTAATAAGGGAAAATTGCTTGAGAGGGAAAGAAAGATGTAAAAGTAATTAAAGCAATTCTTTAAGAAACTAAGTCATTTGGTAGCAATATTTTCAAATCATAATAAAAATTAAAATACAATTAATGGCTAAAAATACACTTACAATAGCTTAAACATTCAAATGAAAAAATTCTGATCTGTCTATTTAATGTACATTAGAATTATACCATCATGTTAAAATGTTTTCACTATCCTTTATTAAACAGGTTAACTACATATTTTAGTAAACAAAGACTAAATAAGATTGCCCAACTTCATATAATCAGAGAAATTCATGATATTTAGCTATGTTTACAATAGTTAAAATATGAAGAATTTTCTGTTTTTCGAATAATGTTAAAAAGTATGTCCCCCCCCCCCTCTAACCAAGTAACAATTTTTGGGAACAAAATTCCTAATGAAAAAACTAGGTGTTTAAGATTCAAGTACAGATTACACAACAAAAGAAATATCAAGGGTAAAATGAATCTTTTTTTTTGAAGAGAATAAATCAAAGGAATTGCAGAATTCCTCAACATCCTACATGCTTTAAAATATATTTTATTTCATGATAAAAAATTAAGATACTTAAAAAAAATCAATATTGAGTATTGTAGGTTGAAAATAAAAACCTGAAACAAACTTACAGCAATTAATTCATCTCCTACTTCTAGTCTTCCATCTATATGAGCAGCTCCACCTTCCATAATTTTGGTGACATAAATGCCATTATCTCCAGGCACATGTTGGTTACCAATACCACCAGCAATACTGAACCCAAGGCCTTTATTTCCCTTGATGAGTTCAATTTCTACAATTTGAGGGGACATTCTACGTCTTTTCACAAGCTGAAGGGATTAATATAACACATTAACATGCATTAAATGCAAGAAAACAAAAACAAAAAAAAATATTTTAAAGGAAGATTGCCTTTGAGTAAATGCTACAATTTAAAATTAGGTCAATTCAATTCAATAATAACAGATAAAAATTTCATTTTTAAGGAATAATGAAATATGTCAGGTAGTGGTTTTGTTTTAATTATGATGACAACATATAAACACGCATTGAAACATACATCCATACAATTCAAAATGACGGAATTAATTTTCAACCTAGTGAGTGATTTGAGTGATTGTGGGGTTTATTGGTGCAAGAGCCGATTTCGGCTATACTGCGCCAAACATTTGTTTTAATATCTGTGGTCTAGACAGGAAGAGAAAGAAAGAATGAATTGAGTGACAAGAAAGAGGGTCGAAAATAGAGAAGGATCACTAGGGTACCCCAGGTTCGTGAAGCCCGTGTTTACCAAAGACAGTAAACCCTGTGGGAAAAGGAAAAGATCACTAGGGCACCTCGGGATTGTGACACCCATACTCACCTAAAGAAGGTGAGCCCCCTGAGGGGATTTTCAATCTAGAGCATTAAAAACTTTATTATTTATGCATTCATTTTAGAGTTCTCACTAATAACTATACAGGTGCTTTAGTAATGCTAATAAATATTCAAACACACACACAGTCCAAAGATGTCCAATATACCATTTATTAGAAACAGTGCAAGACAATTTAACAATTAATTCATTTTCATTCATATTTAAACAAAACATAGCAAATATAAGTGTATTCTTAAAGTAACTAAAAGAAATTTATTTAAGGGGAAAAATGCACATACAAATGACATTGTTGTAAGATATTTTAATTAGATCATAGTGAAATTAGTAATACTTGAAAGAAAATAACAAATAAATTAAGAAAAAACCCTCAAATGGAGGCTTTGCAAAATTAATTTTAAAACTTTCAAAGCATTACAAATAAATGCCATTGCATTTCTTTCTTCTTTTTTAACAAACAAATTTACTATTGAAATAAAATCCTATTTAAATTTATTACGTTTAAATCTTTTTAAAAATAAAATGAAAAAGAATTTGAAAATATTGTGTGCTAACTTAAAGGACTAACAGGTGTGTGAAAGGAAATGTATCAATGTAAATGTATGTTTTACAATTTAAACAAAGTTACATTAGTTGTCAGAATCCTTTTACATAATACATGATTAGTTATTTTCCCTATTTTAATTACGAATTAAATACATGCCAATGAACATTCGACATTGTTGACAGACATGAATCATAGAGCAGGAGAAAACAAGTAGAAACAATAACAATAATGCATTATAATTAAAAAGTGAATTATGCTAATCCAAATTATGAAAGGTTTAATGTGTAAATGTAATGTTTTTATCAGTATTCATGTCCTAATTTTTTCTTCAAATTTTTATCCTAATATTAGGAGTTGGGATACACTTTTAATATTAGAATAAAATAACATACAAATTAATAAAATCTGCAAATGCTACAATTTTAAATAAAACTGAAACCATCAAACTATGCATCTATGATTTAAGGATTAATTAAAAACACTTGCACACAAATATTTTACAAAATTAATGTGGTAAACCACTTGTTCAAATATGTAAATATAAAAAGGAAAACTTACTAAATGGACCATGTTGCCAGCTCTTTTTAGTGCATCAACAGCAATAGAATGAGGTATGTCGATGAGATCAACATCGTTCACTTTTAAAATGATATCGTTTACCCTGAAATTATACAGAAATATCAAATACCAATCTTTTTCCTTATTCTCTAAATCATAAACACTGTAACTAAATAATTAATAAGGTGCAATAAAACTGATATTTTATATAAGAATGCATACAAATATATTATACATAAAAATTAGCAATGAACTTTGCAATCAATTACATGATTGTGTGTGCTATTTAAAATCCACATCCCTCTCTTTTATATATATTACATCTTACTAATTGAATATCAACTTTGTCTTCAAAATATTACAGTATAATGAACAGAATTTCCAATTACAAAATACTTAATTTATTTTTGTGCTAAGCATTAAAAATGTTGAAGTTCGTTAACAGAAGGTTTTTAAAAAAATCATAATTTAAATTACAGTGGACTATAATTTTAAATAAACAAATTTCAAAAATATTAATAATTTTGTTACAAAAAGAAAAAAAAAGAGTGCAGCAAATAACATTATTTTGATACACTAATTTGTTTTTAATTGCATTGAACTTTAGACCTTTTATAAATGGTTGCAAATGCAGTGGGGGTATAAAAATTGATTCCATTACATTAAAAGGGAATTAATATAAAAATTTTCAAGAAATTTCATGATTACATATACAAGTTGTAACATTGCTTTTTAAACAGCACTCAGCTACCCTTCTTTTTTTCCTGGGCACCCCGGGTGAAGAAACATGTCAGATGACCTCTCCTTTAAAGTGCTCAAAAGATAAGTCACACCTGTTTCAACAGCTGTCCATTCTTTTGTTCCATCTAACAAATGGCTATACAACACATGTGTGAACAGGATGGCTCACTATTGTAAGGTGCAAAGACCAAGAACTGAATTCTAGGCATGGGAGTGACATGCCAGTTTATGATCCATTCATATGATTTTGATCATGTGGCAAAAAGCTGGTCATGGCCAAATGGTACTTTGTCCTCGAAAAGCCAATGCTATTTGAAACACTGCTTGGAGGTACTGAGGGCAAATGCATATTCTTTTCAGTCAGAAATTGAAGGGGTGGGAATGAGTCCCCCCAAAAGGTTCACAGAGATAGATTAAAAAGTGACTGGGAGATCAGCGAGAGAAAGGTGTGAAAGCAAACTCTGCTTTACTAATTTGATGGGTCTTACATGTTGCGAGATCCAGTGGAAAGAGTTGAACAGATGACAATACAAAGTATCTGATAGCTAGATGTGTAAATTTTCTTACTTATAGATAATTATTTATGTCAATTTATGATTGAAAATTGTAAATAAAAAGCAATTTCACTAAAGCTGTGTGATCCATCTTGCTAAAAAAAATTGAGTTAACTTGGGGTCTCTATGTTACAATGTCTGCAAATACATTTACTTATATTTTGTATTTCAAAGATATAAAGACAAATGTATGTAGATTGAAATTTATTCTTTGTTTTAAAAACATTTGAATACAAGATAGGAAAATAACATATGCCTTTAATTGCAGAATTTTTGAGTGATAAAGCTATTATTTTTTTTGGCATAGAAAAGTAGCAAAACCTCAATTTTCCTTACTAATTCACATTAATGAGTTTAAAGTCTTGTAGTAATTTCTTATAAAGATAGCATTCAGTAAAAAATACATTCTATGTAAAATAATCACAAGACTTATAATAATTTTCACTTAGTGAAAAGTAATTTCATTAAATAAAGATGACATTCATTTTATTGCCTTTGTTTCATATCTAATAGTTCGGTAAGTCTATTAAAATATAGACATATGCAAATTCTCCCTTTTTGAAGAAACATGAAGTTAAACTGTTTTAACATTGTTGCTCCAATTTAATATCACAGTAATGTTTTTTAAAAAATAGAACTACAAGAAATTATCATCAAAGGTGAAAAAAAGAATTTCTACAGAGGTGGCAAAATGAAGCACATGTGGGAGAGGTCAACAAAAAAAAGCAATAAATTCGCTTTGTGTTATACAGCTATATATATATATGTACTAATTGAAAATAATTAAAATATAAAAATTTTTCCGAGGAGCTGATCTAATTAAATGAGTAAAAAAAAAGTAATACTCACTGCAATCGTCCATCTGCAGCTGCAGCACCGCCTTGAATTAGTTTTGTAATGTAAATACTAGGATTGTCTCCCACATGGGGATTATCTGTGCCACCTGCTATACTGAAACCTAAACCAGCACCACCCTATAAAAAGGAAAACTTTTTAAAAAAGCATACTCTTTTCGTGTAATTTAAATTTTACTAACAAAAGCTATAGTGGTTTGAGGAAAAGGTTTAAATTTTTTCTTTTGCAAGCAATACTTCAATGGGAATGAGTAAAACTATCCCTAGGGGAACTATTGTTCTATAATTTTTAAAACTTGCCAACATTGCAACATCTAACTATAAAACTTCAGAATATGAATACTGGTAGGAGAACTTAATTTTCTTTTTTATGTGAACAAAAACAATGGTTTCATAAATTTTTAAAATAAAAACATACACAGGCTCAGTTAAAGAAAGATGGATTATTAGTATAAGAACAATACAAGGGATAGTATTTAGCAAATAATATCATGAAGTTTTGGTTCTGCTTGAGGAATGACTTTTTTTAAAACTTGTTCTGCTAATATTAATATAAAATTTGAGTTTTAAATACAAGTTTAAGAACTAAAATTTAGTACAAACCCTTTCAAGTGTGATTTCTTCATATTCCCATTCGTCGTCTCCATTCGTCTGTAATGAGAATATAAAATAGGTAATTAAAATTAAAAATTGAGTAACAGCAACTACCAGAAATTGACAAAAGATACATTTTTATAACAGGAAAAAGAAAATTAAAAGAAAAATTCAACTTACATGATGGTCAGATACACGGAGATTCATAATATTTGGCAGCCCCTGAGGAGAAATAAAATATTGCAATATTAAAAAATAAATAAAGTAAAGAATTTTCAAAATTATTAGATTTTTTTTTTATGAAATATTAATTTTGAGTTGTTAGTCAATGAAAATATACGAAAACGCCAAAGATTGAAGTGAAATCGATTACTCCAGAATATTTAAAAACTAGCTAATCCACAGTGATTACCCAAGAAAAATTAAGATTGAGACCAGATTCATTTTTGTATTTCACTCATATCATTTTGCAACTGTTTCTAAATAAACAATCCATTCATTTTGTTTAACAAAATTCAGTTCAGGAAATGAATTAAGTGAAGAGATATCTGTTTCTAATTTTATACTGGCCTTTTCAGTTTGATATAAAATTATTACATGTGTTATGGTTATGGAACAAATTTTTCTCAAATATCAAAATATTTGAAGCAATAGAATACGAGTTAAATGCACTGATTGAAATTTCCCATAGTAAGATTGTGTTAAATATTTAATGTTAAAAAACACAAACAAATTTATTTAAAAATTATTCGATTAAAATAAGGTAAAACAGTCTTTCTTGAACGCTACATAAGAAAATTTATCTGTAAAATATAAGTATACAGCTAAGTTAACGTCTTTGATTTCGATTTCATTGCACGACAATTTAAGTTCCTTAAATATATCACGAACAACATATTTTCTCGAAGTATTTTTTAACAGGACCCAAAAGATTCTATGAAATTTAGACCTCTCTTTCAACCGAGAGAAGTCAAACTTGAGGCCTCTGCAATTTTGATCACTGGACTGCGCTCGCAAGACCACCAGCTGCTCCCTTCGATCAAATCGGTATTTGAAATTCCGACTCCATAACATGAGGCAGAGACGCAAATTAATTCCATAAACTGTCGTATTTACGTACAAATAGAAACTGGATTCGCTTGATTCCACAAATTCAGAATGAATTTCCTCGCATTCTGGGGAAAAAAGATGAATCCCCAAAAGCCTTCAAAAAGAGATGAAGATGGAAGAATTCCGTGCTTCTTTTTTTCCCCTCCTCGTCCAAGGAATTTTTTTACCTTCAGGCACAGCGCAGCAAGCAATAACGCTAAAACCCGCCTTGCCATCGGGAAAATTCAATAAAAGGCGCCGGGAGTATTTCCTTTGTTTCAAAATATTTATGAAACAAAAGTAGAGAGAAAGAAAAGAGAGAAATGGAGATAGAGACAGGGGAAAAAACCGAACTCTGTATGCTCTTAACAGGATCAAGGAATGATAAAAGAAAATTTCTCTTGGCCACTTTAAAAAGCATCATGCGCCAGAGGCAGGTATGTGCAATATATCTCTCGGGATGGAATTTCGAAAGCCGACTTTTAAAAGAAGAGGCAAACAGACCGTAAATAACGAACGGCAAACCATAAATCATTGGATTTCAGGAACCTCTGTTCTTCATTTCCGTTATACTATTAAGCCGAAAACGGTTTCCTCTCCCGGAATAAATTCACTTGCGCCCTGTCATCTCTAAAATAATGCAGAGATCTCCAAATCGGTTTTCGCACGCGGCTCAAAAAGAGAGAAGAAAAAATCTTCAAGAAATGGCAAAGAAGACATTACCCATAAGCCGGCTATCATCAAAATCGATTTTGAATCGGGTAAATTATTGCCTTCACCCGTGTTTTATTTTAACGTTATTCTCGCAAAAATAATCGATATTTATTCATCCGGTATTGATAAATGAATAAATTTAGTGGTACAAAACATTACTTTTAAAACTCATTTTGGTCACTATTATTTAATAGATGTATCATTCCACACAAAATAAACGCGATTGAATATTTTATCACAAACTCGTAGAAATGAGGTTATTAATATTAAAAAATGATGAAATCTATTCTTGTCAGCAGGCCGCAAAAACAGATCAAACAAAAGCGAATCTTGCAAAATTAACATGCAATACAACCAGGTCGCAAAAAATTATTTGAAAGACACAAAGGCAAATTACAATAATAAATATCTTTTTCCAATGTTCGAAAGAATATCGAAACGAATTAAAGCTTCTGTAGACAGGCCATTTTGGATTCGTGAAATTCTATATGACATCTCTGGTTTTCATTTTCCTCCAATATTCTAAAATACTTTAAGATCCAAAAATCAAAAGAATGAATCATTAAGACACAAAATATTTTCAGAAATCGAAGGGAAAATATTATTCTAATTAAACCGCCTCTATTTCATGCTCTTTTAGGTGCATTTTATTGCGTTTAAATCGGCGCACTAGTCTAGATTTGGGGAGGGAAGTAAAATTTTACGAATTCAAAATGGCCAGTACAAGGGAGCCTCAAAATCGTCCTCGAGAACAAAACGCAGAACAGTCATGAAATTTCAACTCCATTGCACTATAATTTCAAGCAAGTGAATTTTAAAAAGCGCTTAATAATTTTCCACCCCTGAACGATCTCATGAAAGGTGCTAACAATGAGATTTGGAGGAGATCGAGCTCCCGAAGGAGTTTCAGTAGCCATCCTGTATTACCTAGCTGACAGCCTGGTCGAATACCATTACCAAGAGTAAATAAAGCTAATCCATTCATTAAATCCTCCCGCAGACTCGAAATTATCGCCGCATTCCAAAGGGGTGTCATACCGTTATCTACCGAGTCGAGCATTCCTTTTGGAAAACTAGAGCACAGAGAGGGAATTATTCACCAAATACTTACAGAAACTGTCGGTGAGTCACCAAAGGACTTTAACAACGTGAGTTTTCCTTTACTTTATATGTAACTACTTTTAACTCCGAGGGATAATTCCAGAAAATCTGCTTAGAAAGTATGATGCACGATTCAATTGAGCATAAATCAAATATTTTATCATTTGTATTAAACATTTTTTTGGCACACACACATACATGTGGAATTTAAAAACATATAGATTATTAGCAAAATGATTGGTGTTACGAACAAATGAACTTTTCGTCAAGTTTAAACATTCAGAATATACGTTTTTCATCACTTGCATTAAGTGTGGGAAACCACGATGACCAAAGAGGATAGGCGAAGCTCAGAATAAACAAAATAGCGAGGAAATTTTTTTTAAGACTGCTTGAAAAGTTTAAATTAAACCCAAACACAACAAAATTATGTTGTCATATATGTTGATATTCATACAAGTTGAAAGCAGATTCATATTTAAATACAAAAAAGGTCCATTATATATCTCATACATTACACAGGGTTTCATACACAATCATCTAAATAATGAGCACTAGGTAATACAATTCTTCTTCTTCAAAAAAAAGCAGACTATTATCATCACTATTTCGGCAGAACATATTATTAACTCAAGCATTTGGCTGAAATTTTTATTTTGTCTTTGTCAATACTAGGTATAGAATTAAATTTAAATGTTTCTACAGGTATATTAAAATATTCTAGTTGCACGAACCGTATGGACAGAGAAAATGGGCAATTTCATTTAAAAGGCATTAGAGGAGGAATATCATTATCAACATTTAGCGATAATAGTCTTTACAGTACAAGGTAAAGAATGATGATCGTTTAAAAACCAACTAATTCCGTCCATGAATGATTTTAAAAATGTACATTCATGGCCATTTTCCATAATTTCCTTCCGCCGCAAGCAGAGTTATATTCCATTAATATGCCCCCCCCCCTCCCTGCAAAATATCTTCGAACGATTTGCGAGTAATTTAACTAATGGCTTCTGAATGAGGCCGAAAACGAACTCCTGACAGCTAGTGAAATTTGTGATGGGCAAGTGAAATGGAGCAGAATTCCAAGAGTTTGAACAGGTTTATTGAACGTGGTGGGAGCATATTCTGGAAACCGCATTCTTATTTGATAAGCAATTCAACAAAAGATCACTGCATCAGACGAGTAATATTATTCTTTTCTAGGCATATCTCGTGTTATAACCAATTACAACCAAATTATACCAATTGTTCCATTATTAATTTGAAATGCGTGACCATTTTAACAAGTATTCTTTTACATACATACATACCAGAAACGTAACATACACCTGCGCATTGCGAGGAGGCCCAAGACTCTAGAGGGCCCAAAGTCTATGTTATGCATTCCTTTCTATAATAACCCCGACTTGGGGTCCCAAACCTGACATTGCAGGGGGCCCCTAATATTCTTTGTTACGCTTCTGACACACACACACGGTGATTTGTAACCAGACCGACAAACTTGCAGGGTGTGTAGGAGGTACAGAGACGACTCGGAATCACATAGTGTGACGTTTGATTCAATAATGGTAGCGTGTTTGAAGTATAATAATTTAGTTTAATTAAGTCACAGCTATTATTTACATTAATATACAATTTTGCACTATGAGATGATTTTAGAGTCCAAAATAATTTTGTGAGGGAGGGATTTTTGGTGTCTGTCCACTGCGAAGGTTTCGCTGTCCACTCTCTTTTCTCACGGCCCTTTGCGGTCTCCGCGGTTCCGTTGTTGGCGCGTCCCCTTTCACACCCCACATCCGGTGGCGGCGAAATGCTTCCCCTCGGGTCAAAGGTTGCAGGGGCTAATTAAGACACATCCGTCGCAGTATATTAGCGACTGCAGGTGTTTTTGCACGTGTGGTCATCATACTTCTAAAAACTGATCCGGCCGTGGGAAGCAAGTTCCAGATGTCTCAAAGGGGGACGCACATACGTCACAATAGGAATGTAAGGTCGAAAATGCGTTGCTGCGAACTATAGTGCAAAGAAGCAGAGAAAAAGAACTGAAACAGCAACACATTAAAAGGACAGAAAACATTTTCATTGAAAAGTTGTTCTACAACAGGTGTCCGTAAGTGCTTGGACTTCTTCAGGGGTCACAAATAGAGTTTAGTGTACGTGACGCCCGTTCCTTCACTTGAAGACCTCATCGCTCGAATATCAGTAGCTGTACCGAGAGGATACGTGACATGTCAGGAATCTTCCAGAAGGTAAACCTTTCACACAAAACATGTTTTCGATCCCATTAATATGTGTATTGCTGTTTCTGATCTTTTTTTTTTCTCTGCTTCTTTGCGCCACAACTTGCAACTACGGCATTTGTGACCTTGCATTCCTTTGTGATTCTGAGTCATCTCTATACCCCCTACACACTCTGAAGTTTGTCGGTCTGGTAGAGAATCACCCTGTTGTAACCTTTTTTAAGCCTTGTTATTTTTCTCCGTAAGAGGGCGCGAGAGAGCCGCCAGATGTATTTTGTGTAACTGTGTAGTAAACATAAATAAAGATTTCTTCAAACAGTACAGACCGATTACTTTTCCATCGCATTCATAGTGGTCCGACGAGCACCAGCATTCAAGTCAAAACATTTTATTGATGAAGTGTAACGGTCTGCGACATTTGTCGAAATAATCAAGCATCAAAACAAATTCGTTCAATAATCATCGCAAGCACTGAACTTCGATATTGGGAAGGTCACAAAACAACATAGACGCCATTCTTAAGCAAAAGAAAATCGTAAAAGGTAAGCTAACTCGTTTAGTTTCCAAAATTGATGATTTACAAAATCAAGCAAATTCTGAATCCATTATTGAAGTTTATGAAAAAGATGTTAATTTAATAGATACTGAAGTAAATAATTTAAATGATAATCTTCTAAGTACTTGTACAGATGAAGATTTAACGGTTATGAAATAGAAATGCATGATTTATTTTCTAAATTAGATACTCTAAAAATTATTTTAAAAGAGGAAATGAAAAAACTTGTTAGGAATGATAATAATACTAATGCATGCCAGAATATTGCTAACACTAATGTAAACAATTTAAAACTTCCTCGCATAGAATTGCCAGTATTCACTTCAAACTATATGAATGGATCTCGTTTCGCGATTTATTTCTTGCGAGTGTAGGAAATAATAATACTTTAAGCGATAGTCAAAAACTGCAATATCTTAAACTTTCTGTAAAATGCGAATCAGCCACTTTATTACAATCTATTCAGATAACAAACTATAATTATCAAATGGCGTGGAATGCATTAACCGAACGCTATGAGAATGAAGCAGAAATTATAAATGCAGCATTAAATAAATTAGTTTCGCAGCCTGTTTTAAAACAAGAATCTGCGTCGGGATTGCGAAAAATAATAGACACTACCCAACAATGCATTGACACACTACAAATCCTAAAGCAACCCGTGGAGCATTGGGACACCCTTATAATTTTCTTGCTAAGGGGGAAACTCGACCCTGAAACACTACGCGTTTGGACTCTCGAACAAACAAACAAAAAAAATCCCTCCTTCGCCCAGTTTAAATCTTTCGTCTTAGGCAGGGCGACTGCAATCGCTTCTTTAGCCAAGTGCCAGAAAGAAAAAACATCTGTTCCCTTTGAAGCGGGGGGGAAGTAAAAGACCAAAACAAATAAGAAATTTTCCTACTCTTCACAAATAGTCTCGAATGTTTGCGTCCATTGCAATAGCGGTTCACATTTTGGATTATTTGTATGCGATAGTTTCTTAGAACTTCCGATTAAAGAAAAATGGGATGTTGTTAAAAAATACAAATTATGTTTTAACTGCCTTAAAGAAAATAAAACGCATCACATTTCTAAATGCCGTGCAGGTGTTTGTAAATATTGTTCCAAATTACATAATTCAATATTATGCTCAAAAAATCCAAATAATATCAAAACTTTTATTGCCAACACGGTATCAGATATACACACGGAAGATTCCACGATAAGTAGCAATAATGCAATCGTACCTACCGCTCAGGCTGTTTTATTGCCTACCGCAATCGTTTATGTTAAAGACATTAATGGCGCTTTTCAAAAATGCAGAATACTCATTGATTCAGCCAGTCAAGGCTCATTTGTTAGAGAGAGTTGTGTAAATTTATTACAACTTAAGCGCACTAGCGTAAACATAAATGTAGACGGTTTAAGTTCGCGAAACGTGGGAAGGGTTTCAGGCTTAGTTCAGTTAGAAATAACATCACTGTTTTACAAAAATACAAGTATTACTGTAGATGCATTAATTTTACCCAAAATCACCTGTGACCTTCCTCAATTTCAAGTCGATGCGTCTGCTTTGAATACATTCAAAAATTTACAATTACAAGCTCAATAGACATTCTGCTAGGTGCAGACGTGTTTGGAGAAATAATGCTCAACAGGCATTTAAATGTTCCAGGACATTCTTTAACTGCAATGGAAACCATTTTCGGTTGGGTTGTTCTTGGAAAATTTCTTGCCAAAGAATCATATCAAATCATGCAAGTTACAACGCAGTAGAGTTTCAACTTGACAAATTTTGGCAATTAGAGGAACTCTCTGAAACAAAACCCTTTACGAATGAAGAAATTGCTTGCGAAAATCATTTTAAAAGAACTTATACTCGTGACTCAACAGGTAGATTCGCAGTCAAGTTTCCATTCCGAGATTCTAGTGATGAACTTGGTTCATCTAGAGACATTACCGTGCATCGTCTACAGCAAATCGAACGCCGGTTCAGTAAAAATCAATCTCTTTCTGATCAATACCATAAATTCATGGATGACTACTTGAAACTTGGTCACATGGAATTAATCCCAGAAAACGAGATTGACGTTCCAGCCAGTTCCAGTTTTTATCTCCCGCATCACCCAGTACCCAATAAAAACGGTGACAAATTTCGCGTGGTATTTGACGGATCTGCAAAGTCCTCAAGTGGTATTTCTCTTAACGATAAACTAATGGTTGGTCCACAGCTACAGACTGGCTTAACAACATTACTCCTACGCTTCAGGATGCACAAAATAGCCATAAATGCGGACATAGAAAAAATGTATAGACAAATAACTCTACACGATTCAGATTTCCAGAGAATCGTGTGGCGTAATTCACCTTTTGAGCCAATACAAGACTTTAGGTTGACAAGGATTGCTTATGGCACTGCATCAGCGCCGTACCTTGCAATAAAATGCTTACAGCAGTTGGCATTAAACGAATCAAATAATTTTCCTCTTGCTTCTAAAGCAGCTCTTAAGGACTTCTACGTTGATGATTTGATGTCCGGAGCCAATTCCTCTCTGAAGCTCTGGAACTACAAAACCAGTTGACTCAAATGGTGTCCAGTGCGGACTTGTATTGAGAAAATGGGCTTCTAATTGCAGCGAACTCTTAAATTCAATCGATTCAGATATGCGTTTATCTAATACTTCTTTGAATATAGACAATGATGATACAGTAAAAACTTTAGGTATCCTGTGGCATCCAGCTTCAGATGTATTCTACTTTAAAAATCAGTCCGTTATCTTTTGAAGGCACCTTAACCAAAAGGACATTACTTTCTACAATTGCTAAGACATTCGATCCACTTGGATGGTTGTCACCATCACAATTCAGTATAAAACAATCATGCAAAGACTGTGGAAACAACAATTGAAGTGGGACGAAAGGGTTCCTACAGACAATTAAACTTGAATGGAACAACTTGCTAATGATGTACAATTGTCAAAGACATCAAAATTCCACGATTCTTGTTAGTCGATTCAGACAACCTGTTTCATCTATTTGGCTTCAGTGATGCTTCTGAAAGGGCTTATGCAGCTGCAATTTACTGTCGCTCTGTATCAGATACAGGAAAAATCAACGTTCAACTAATAATAGCCAAGACAAGAGTTGCCCCACTGAAAACTGTCTCACTTCCTCGACTAGAATTATGCGGAGCTCTTTTGTTAGTTAAACTGATGGACTTTACTTGTAAAGCTCTGAATTACCCTATATCACAAGCCCAATTTTATAAGGATTCCACCATAGTTCTTTCTTGGATAGGATCCCATGCCAGCCGATGGAAGACGTTCGTAGCCAACACAGTGGCGAAAATCCAGACGTTGTCTTCTGCTACTCAGTGGCATCATATCAGTGGAAGCGCAAATCCTGCAGATCTTGCAACCCGTGGTGTATCATCTTCAACTTTACTCACTTCTATATGGTTGTGTGGTCCCAAATTTTTACACGGAACATTTCCTTTTCAGACAGACTCTTCTGTTCCTACATTGAATGATGCTGTGCCAGAAGAAAGGTACTATACATTACAATCAATTATTGTACCAAATCACTTGCCTGATGGTAATGATTTACTTCATAAATTCTCATCTCTTTCTAAACTTAAACGTGTAATATCATATTGTTTAACATTTGTCAATAATTGTAAAAATTCAAAGGATAAAACAAATGGGTTTTTAAAAACTAATGAACTAAACAATGCTATGTATGTATTAATTAAATTAGTGCAAACTATTGAATTTAATAATGAGATCAATGCTTTAAAAGAATCAACCACTATCTTGCAGAAGCAAAAATTTTATCTCTTAATCCATTTTTAGATCATTCAAACATTCTCAGAGTGGGAGGTCGTTTGCGACATGCAAATCTCGCATATGGCCACAAACATCCCATCCTACTGCCAAAAAGGCATATTCTAACAGATCTCATTATTAGACATTATCATGAAATTCTCTTGCATGCTGGTACACAACTTGTGCAATCTTGTATTCAAAACAATATTGGATAATAGGTGCTAGAGATGTCATCAGACACTTAATAAGAAAATGTGTAAAATGTTGCAAAGTAAAAGCTTCCATCACTAATCAAATGATGAGCGATTTGCCATCTTCTCGCATTTCTCCTGCTCCTGCTTTTATGCGCTGTGGAGTAGATTATGCTGGTCCTTTTCAAATTAAAACCATTAAAGGTAGAGGTTCCAAATCCTTTAAAGCATACATAGCTCTGTTTGTTTGTTTCACTACTAGAGCTATTCATCTAGAACTGGTGACTGATCT
The DNA here is from genome assembly GCA_019973975.1 of Trichonephila clavata. Lineage (NCBI taxonomy): Eukaryota > Metazoa > Arthropoda > Arachnida > Araneae > Nephilidae > Trichonephila > Trichonephila clavata. The sequence continues at coordinate 3,917 of BMAO01035624.1, read as the reverse complement.
TTCAGCAGATGCATTTATTGCAGCTCTGAAGAGGTTTATTTCCCGCAGAGGAAAAAGCAGTGACATATACAGTGATTGCGGTTCCAACTTTGTTGGAGCAAAACGCAAACTCATGGAATTTGAGAAGCTTGCAAAATCAGAATATTATAATCAAAATGTTAGTAAATTTTTAACTGATAATGGTATTAAATGGCATCTAAATGTTCCAGGTGCACCACACATGGGTGGTCTCTGGGAAGCTGGAATAAAGTCAACTAAATATCACTTAAAACGCGTTGTTGGAGAAACTAAATTAACATATGAAGAGTTTGAAACGTTTCTAACTCAAATAGAGGCTTGTCTTAATTCCAGACCATTAACGCCCATATCTAATGACCCTAACGACCTATCAGCCTTAACGCCTGGTCATTTCATTATTGGAAGGCCTTTGACAAGTATTCCTGAACCTAATTACATTGACTCAAGTCATTCTTATCTTACTAGATGGCAACAAATTCAAAAACTAGTTCAACAGTTTTGGAAACGTTGGCACAAAGAGTATTTATCTCGATTGCAACAAAGGCCAAAATGGCTTCTACCAACAAAAAATTTTCAATTGAATGACTTGTGCCTTATAAAAGAGGACAATTTACCCCCTACTAAATGGAAAATGGGTAGAATTGTTCAACTACATCCTGGTTTAGATAATATAGTCAGGGTTGTTACTGTCAAAACATCAGATGGCATATTTAAAAGAAATATAACAAAATTAAGTCTGTTACCAATTTAAATCTATAACTTTATTATTTGTAGCTCATTTTAATATGCATATATACTTCATTGTTGTGAATGTTTACTTAAATATTAAATTTTCATTCATGTATTCATGTAAAATAACTTTATATTGTTCATGTATATTGAAATAATATTTCAAGGTGGGCGGCATGTTGTAACCTTTTTTAAGCCTTCTTATTTTTCTCCGTAAGAGGGCGCGCGAGAGCCGCCAGATGTATTTTGTGTAACTGTGTAGTAAACATAAATAAAGATTTCTTCAAACAGTACAGACCGATTACTTTTCCATCGCATTCACACCCTGTATATATGTCAGCTCTGGAAAGTTTAGCTTCAAAATTAAGTAAATAATAAATAGAATAGAGCGAACTCTTTACTATCGCGTAGAGATTTGAAGGTAAATAAGACTACTTTATAGGTACAGCAAGCGTAAACGGAACGATACCCCCCCCCTCCCAGCATCCAACCAGAGAGCAGCCACTCAGCTCTCTCCCATGCAACTTTCTCAGCAAGAAATTCAAGAGAACTTCCATCACCATAGGCATGCCTACCGGACTAGTCCTGTCAACCAACCGCCAAACGTATCTTGCAAACGGAAAAAACCACTTCGCCATCTTCCACATCGCAGAAATCCAGATATGGGATGGAGGGCTGCTTTGCAGCCCATATGCCCACAGATTCATCGTAATCACCGTAAAAAAACGGAACGATAGCTAGTGACTTCTCGCTGCGATGTCGTTTATTATTCCACTCGTGAGCGCCAAAGGGCCACCATGTTGGATTTAATATGTTTGAAGAATAATAAAGACGTTATTTATAGATATGATGCTCTCCTTCATTTTACCAGCGGGCCTGTCATATATATATATATATAATGATGATCTTCTTCAGTTTATATCAAAAGAGGATTTTCCCCCCTCCCCATCAAATCCGATGTAAAATCATATTCTCTTGATATCTGCAACGCTCAAAAGACTTTTTCACAGTAAATAATAACAAATAAACAACGAACATTTTAATGAAAATATGAAATAGAATGCGAATGCAAACTAAATTTTTGAAGTAGCGAATTAAATATATTTTGAAACCCCGAAACAAAACACAGCCTTCAAGTTGAGAGATTGAAAATCAACACATCTAAAAGCAAAACTAATGGTGCTAAACAATCAAATAGCAGACAGTACAATCATTGCATGTCATTCATATACTACGAATACTAGACATTTATCCACCGCTTCTAACTTGCGAGTGAAATCAATCTAGTTTCGGCAATGCTCATTTACAGCCACTGATCACAGGAAAACCTAATTTGTACTTGTCATTCCTATTTTAATCGCATATATGCGAGCACAAAATGATGTTTATTAAATAACATAGAGGTCGATGGAAATCAAACCCCTTTTTAGATTCAACAGTGCTTTCTCCGAAAATTTGTATAAATATTCGGAAAACTATGAATAGAGATCTATCTATCAGACGAGAGCCTGCTTCGTAACGAGGCACACGCAGCTTCCAGAATCTATATATATATTTAAGAGAATTTATTATCATAAACGAGACGATAATCGGAGGCGCAACAAAACCCTCCTCCCATGGCACGGCGATGCATCATTACAAAATGGCTTTGATCTGTTTTGTGTAACAATGATGTCAAGCAATTACAAGCGAGGTGATTGATTCTGATCGGCCTGCGCGATACAAAGGCGTCGGGAGTCATTAGCGGAGGCCACAGGCCATTTGTGCGGAACAAACGCTATCGGTTGCCGCGTAAATGTTTTCTGGCTTCCGATGCGGTGGGAGAGATTCAGTCGAGCATCGGGACCCTCCGGTAACGAGCAATCGATCCGGAATCGAAAAAGAAGCGGAGCTCCAGTTGGTCCGATAGGAAAAGGGATTCAAACAAGATTCAGATATCCTCTCGTGCACACAGATGCGTAGTCCTTATCGATTGTATTTGAAAGATTAATATTGTCCCACTAGAGTTGGGGATATGCAAACTGATTCAATACAGATTGTGTGTGTAATTTAAACGAGCATAATGATGTGGGTTTTTTTTTTACATGGCATAAATTGAGCCAACTTGTCAAAACTGAACTTATAACCATTGACTTAAAATGGTTATATTCAGCTACTTGAAGACTAATTGCAACCATTTAAAGATTTAATGTATACAGTAAATTGGAAATTTTCTAGTGACACAAAGCGTCGTATTACCTGGCCAAAATTATTTGCAAATGGCTAGACAAACTTTCTGCACAACTTCAGTGAATGATTGGTCCCCTAGATTGTCAGTCATGAATCCAATCGAAGATATAGGGTGTCCGAAAAGTACGGCTATACTTTTCAAAAATGAATTAAAAATAAACAAAGATTTTCAATTACGGTTTTTTACCACCCATAAAGAAGATATTAAAATTTCTGTTTTATGAAATGCTAAATAGAGGGCGCAATGTCCACGTACATTCTCGTTTCAAAATGGCTTCACCACAAGAACAAGCGCAAGGTGTAGAAGGGTTTATCGAATTCAAATCTGCAACACATGTCCGCCACCACACTGGAGTTCGGAGGTGAGTAAAGAGTTCTAGAGAGGCAGGGAAAGAGGAAGCCCAATACCGTGCCCACTAGATTTCTAAACATTAGAACAGCCGAACTACAGCGGCCATTCAGGATGTTGATCCTGAGTAAGTGAGTGAATAAACGTCGCACTGTTCAGCTACACGAGGGCTTTTGGCGACGGACCTCGTCATTTTGAATCATGGTCAAGTGACGAGGATGACACCTGAGCTGGCACCCCCTCCTTACTAACACACAACACTAATGGGAGGACGTATGGGCTCTCCACAGATTAACATGCATCGCTTCCCTACACGGCGGGTCTTCAGTGGTACTGGCTCAAACTCATGACACCCTAGCCATGATCCGATACCTTACACTTGCACCCACAGAGATGTTGATCCTACAATGTTCATAGAACGTGGCCAGAAACCTCGTACAACTAGATGTTTTGGTGCAACTATTAGAACGCTTTATAAAAAAAAAAAATCACCTTGGTATTTTTTTTCCTGGAACATAAAGAATCACATAAATGAATATCTTTGCTTGTTCTATTGTAATTAATATTTCAAAGTTGTAGCCATATTTTTCGG